>JAXLNO010003322.1:0-72500 GCA_038087875.1 Malacoraja senta
AGAGTAAAAAATTAGTTAAGACCAAAGTTGGACCCTTGAAGACTGAAAAAGGTGAATTAATTATGGGGAACAAGGAAATGGCAGATGCGTTGAACAGGTACTTTGGATTTGTCTTCACTAAGGAGGACACAAACAATCTCCCTGATGTACTAGTGGCCAAAGGATCTGGGGTGACAGAGGAACTGAAGGAAATCCACATTAGGCAGGAAATGGTGTTGGATAGACTGATGGGACTGAAGGCTGATAAATCCCCAGGGCCTGATGGTCTGCATCCCAGGGTACTTAAGAAATCGTGGATGCATTGGTGATAATTTCCAATGTTCGATAGACTCAGGATCAGTTCCTGTGGATTGGAGGGTAGCTAATGTTATCCCATTTTTTTAAGAAAGGCGGGAGAGAGAAAACAGGGATAGAGATCAGTTAGCCTGACATTGGTGGTGGGAAAGTTGCTGGAGTCAATTATAAAAGATGAGATAGCCGAACATTTGGATAGCAGTAATAGGATCGGTCCGAGTCAGCATGGATTTACGAAGGGAAATCATGCTTGATTAATCTTCTGGAATTTTTTGAAGATGTAACAAGGAAAATGGACAAGGGAGAGCCAGTGGATGTAGTGTACCTGGACTTTCAGAAAGCATTTGATAAGGTCCCACATATGAGATTAGCGGCAAAATTAGGGCACATGGTATTGGGGGTAGAGTGCTGACATGGATAGAGAAGTGGTTGGCAGACAGGAACAAAGAGTAGGGATTAACGGGTCCCTTTCAGATAGCGGGCAGTGACTAGTGGGGTACCGCAAGGCTCGGTGCTGGGACCGCAGATATTTACAATATACATCAATGATTTGGATGAAGGGATTCAAAGTAACATTAGCAAATTTGCAGATGACACAAAGCTGGGTGGCAGTGTGAACTGTGAGGAGGATGCTATGAGAATGCAGGGTGACTTGGACAGGTTGGGGGAGTGGGCAGATGCATGGCAGATGAAGTTTAATGTGGATAAATGTGAGTTTATCCACTTTGGTAGCAAAAACAGGAAGGCAGATTACTATCTAAATGGCGTCAAGTTGGGAAAAGGGGAAGTACAACGGGATCTGGGGGTCCTTGTACATCAGTCTATGAAAGTAAGCATGCAGGTACAGCAGACAGTGAAGAAAGCGAATGGCATGTTGGCCTTTATAACAAGAGGAATTGAATATAGGAGCAAAGAGGTCCTTCTGCAGTTGTACAGAGCCCTAGTGAGACCACACCTGGAGTATTGTGTGCAGTTTTGGTACCCTAATTTGAGGAAAGACATTCTTGCTATTGAGGGAGTGCAGCGTAGGTTTACAAGGTTAATTCCCGGGATGGCGGGACTGTCATATGCTGAGAGAATGGAGCAGCTGGGCTTGTACACTCTGGAGTTTAGAAGGATGAGATGGGATCTCATTGAAACATATAAGATTGTTAAAGGTTTGGACATGCTAGAGGCAGGAAGCATGTTCCCGATGTTGGGGGAGTCCAGAACAAGGGGCCACAGTTTAAGAATAAGGTGTAAGCCATTTAGAAAGGAGATGAGGAAACACTTTTTCTCACAGAGAGTGGTGAGTCTGTGGAATTCTCTGCCTCAGAGGGCAGTGGAGGCAGGTTCTCTGGATGCTTTCAAGAGAGAGCTAGATAGGGCTCTTAAAACTAGCAGAGTCAGGGGACTCGGCTTGTACTCGTTAGAATTTAGAAGATTGAGGGAGGATCTTATAGAAACTTACAAAATTCTTAGGAGGTTGGACAGGCTAGGTGCAGGAAGATTGTTCCCGATGTTGGGGAAGTCCAGAACAAAGGTCACAGTTTAAGGATAAGGGGGAAATCTTTTAGGACCGAGTGAGAAAAACATTTTTCACACAGAGAGTGGTGAATCTCTGGAATTCTCTGCCACAGAAGGTAGTTGAGGCCAGTTCATTGGCTATATTTATGAGGGAGTTAGATGTGCCCTTGTGGCTAAAGGAAGCAGGGGGTATGGAGAGAAGGCAGGTACATGATACTGAGTTGGATGATCAGCCATGATCATATTGAATGGCGGTGGCAGGCTCGAAGGGCCAAATGGCCTACTCCTGCACCTATTTTCTATGTTTCTATATGGGGATAAGACAGGAACGGGGTAGTGATTGGGGATTATCAGCCATGACACATTGAATGGCGCTGCTGGCTCGAAGGGCCGAATGGCCTACTCCTGCACCTATTGTCTATTGGCTATTGTCTCTCTGTCTCTCTCTGTCTCCCCCCCTCTCTCACCCCCTCTCATCCTCTCTGTCTCTCTCCCCCTCTGGACTGAAGGGTCTGTTTCCGCGCTGTATCTCTAAACTAAACTGGTGTGTGAACGGGCGATCGCTGGTCGGCACGGACTCGGTGGGCCGAAGGCCTGTTTCCGCGCCATGTCTCTAAACTAAACTAATCTAAAGGTCGCACATTAAGAGATCCTCCTGAATGGATTTTGACTGGAGTTATTGTCTAAAACACACTCCCTTCTCCAATAGCAGCGGATTTCAGGAACAGAGGTCCAAGTCTTCGAAGAAACAACACCTTGCTTGTTTAATGATTCGGATAACACGCCTGCTTTCAAAGTTCATCAGTGATAGGAGCAGAATTAGGCCAACGAGTACACTCCGCCATTCAATCGGGGCTGATCTATCTCCCTCCTAACCCCATCTCCTGCCTTCTCCCAATAACCCCTGACACCTGTACTAATCAACAATCTATCTATCTCTGCCTTAAAAATACCCACTGACGGCCTCTGTGGCAAAGAATTCCACAGATTCACCAACCTCTGACTAAAGAAATTCCTCCTCATCTCCTTCCTAAAGGAACGTCCTTTAATTCTAAGGCTGTGCCCTCTGATCTCGACTCTCCCACTAGTGGAAACATCCTCCCCACATCCACTCTATCCAGGCCTTTCACTGTTCGGATAGGACAGGTTTGTAGGGTTGTAGGGTTTTGAGTATAGGAGCAAGGAGGTCCTACTGCAGTTGTACAGGGCCCTGGTGAGACCACACCTGGAGTATTGCGTGCGGTTTTGCTCTCCTAATTTGAGGAGTGCAGCGTAGGTTCACCTAGTTAATGCCAGGATGGAGGAACTGACATATGATGAAAGAATGGGTCGACTGGGTTTGTATTAATGGAATTTAGAAGGAAGAGAGGGGATCTATAGAGACATATAAGATTATTAAGTGATTAGACATGCTAGAGGCAGAAACATGTTCCGGATGTTGGGGGAGTCCAGAACCAGGGGCCACAGTTTAAGAATATGGGGTAGGCCACTTAGGACTGAGATGAGGAAAAACTTTTCCACCCAGCGAGTTGTGAGTCTGTGGAATTCTCTGCCACAGAAGGCAGTGGAGGCCGATTCACTGGATGTTTTCAAGAGAGAGTTGGATTTAGCTCTATGGCTAATGGAATCAAGCGATATGGGGAGAAAGAAGGAATGGGGTACTGATTCTGGCTGATCAGCCATGATCATATTGAATGGCGGTGCTTGCTCGAATGGCTGAATGGCCTACTGCAACTATTTTCAATGTTTAAGCATAATATGTACAGCAAAGTCTAATCGGGGTGGCACGGTGGCGCAGCGGTAGAGTTGCTGCTTCATAGCAGCAGAGACCCGGGTTCGATCCCGAACATGGGTGCTGTCTGCACGGAGTTTGCACGTTCTCCCCGTGACCTGCGTGGGTTTTATCCGGGCGCTCCGGTTTCCTCCCACACTCAAAAGACATAGGGTTTGCAGGTTAATTGGCTTCAGTAAAGACTGTGAATTGTCCCAGTGTGTGTAGCGTTGTGTGTGCGTGATAGGAACTGCAGATGGTGGTTTACACCGAAAATAGACACAAAGTGCTGGAGTAACTCAGCGGCTGAGGCAGCATCTCTGTGGAGAACGTGGACAGGTACAAAGTGCTGGAGTAACTCAGCGGACAGGCAGCATAAGGCGCTTGTCCGGCCGCACTTCGGAGTAATTGTGAGCAGTTTTGTGCCGCATATCTGAGGAAGGATGTGCCGGATCTGGAGAGGGTCCAGAGGAGGTTTACACCAACAGATCCCGGGAATGAGTGGGTTAACTAATGTACGATGAGCGTTCGGCCGGCACTGGGCCTGTACTCACTGGAGTTTAGAAGAATGAGGGGGGGCGGACATGATTGAAACCACTCCCTTTCACCTCCTCCTCCCTCTCCCTCCCTCTCTCCCTCCCTCCCCTCTCCCTCCTCCCTCCCTCCCCCCTACCTCCCCTCTCCCTCCCCTCTCCCTCCCTCTCTCCCTCCTACCTCCCCTCTCCCTCCCCTCTCCCTCCTCCCTCCTACCTCCCCTCTCCCTCCCCTCTCCCTCCCTCCCTCTCTCCCTCCCTCGCTCCCCCTCCCTCCCCTCTCCCTCCCTCTCTCCCTCCCTCCCCCTACCTCCCCTCTCCCTCCTCTCTCCCTCCCCTCTCCTCCCTCCCTCCTACCTCCCTCTCCCCTCTCCCTCCCTCCCTCGCTCCCCCTCCTCCCTCTCCTCCCCTCTCCCTCCCTCCCTCTCTCCCTCCCCCCTACCTCCCTCTCCCTCCCTCCCTCCTACCTCCCCTCTCCCTCCCTCCTCCTCCCTCTCTCCCTCCCCCTCCCTCTCTCCCTCCCTCCCCTCTCCCTCCCTCTCTCCCTCCCTCCCCTCTCCCTCCTCCCTCCTCCCTCCCTCCCTCTCCCTCCCTCTCCCTCCCCTCTCCCTCCTCTCTCCCTCCCTCTCCCTCCTCCCCCCTACCTCCCCTCTCCCTCCTCTCTCCCTCCCTCCCTCCCTCCCCTCTCCCTCCCCTCTCCCTCCTCTCTCCCTCCCTCTCACTCCCTCCCCCCTACCTCCCCTCTCCCTCCTCTCTCCCTCCCTCTCTCCCTCCCCTCTCCAGTCATTCTGTTGGACTGCTCCAAGCAAGAACTTCTTTTTCTATTTGCTGAATACAACTCTCGTCTTTACACACAACTCTACCCTCCCCCCCCCCCCCCCCCCCTCTATTTCAAGAGCAGGTTTCACACGGAAACATCGCACACGCTCTCTCCTCACCCTCTCTTTCACTTTCTGTTTCTCTCTCTCTTCCTCTCTCACTCACCATCTCCAGGCAGCAGCACTGCGACTTTCTCTCGTAGCCGTTCGGCCCCTCTCCTCTCTGGTATCCCCTCCAGCAATTCCAGGACGATTTTTACTCGCTTCTCTCTCGGAGTAGAAGCTGAGGACAAGCCCGGGCCAGGTCCTGCGGGTCTGTCGCCGCCTCCACCGCCCCAGAGGCACCGGATCCCAGCCCGAGCTCCCCCACCCTCCGCCAGCCCGTTGCGGAAGCGCCGGATCTGCGCAGCGCTCAGCCCGTCCAGGGCGTCGGAGAAGCAGCGGAAAAGCGGACCAGACATCCCCTGGAAGGTCCTGAGCCCAAGTGACTGGTATGGCGGGGTGGGGAGAGGGTGGTGGGGGAGGGTGGAGTGAGGGAGGAGTGAGGGTGGTGGGTGGAGAGAGAGAAGGTGGGAGGAGCGAGGGGAGGAGGGAGGAGGGGGAGAGACGGAGAGGGTACAGAGAGGTGGGGGAGAGGGGAGGGGAGGGTGGAGAGAGGGGAGGGGAGAGAGGGAAAGTGTGAGGAGTGAGGGGCGGAGAGGGAGGGATGAGGAGGGACAGAGAGGGTAGGGAGAGGTGGGGGGAGGGGGGAGGGGGGAGGGGGAGTGGAGAGGGTTGAGGAGGGTGTAGAGAGGGGTGGTGGGGACCCGCGTACGATCCCAACCACCGGTGCTGTCTCTACGGAGTTTGCACGTTTTCTCCCGTGACCTGCGTGGATTTTCTCGGGCGCTCCGGTTTCCTCCCGCACTCCAAAGACGTGCCGGTCTGTAGGTTGTGGCTTCGGTGAAGATTGTAAATTGTCCCAAGTGTGTGTAGTATAGTGTTAGTGTACGGGGCAATCGCTGGTCGGCACGGACTCGGTGGCCGAAGGGCCTGTTTCCGCGCGGTGTCTCTAACTTAACTAATCTAAAGGTCGCACATTAACAGATCCCTCCTGAATGGATTTTGACCTGAGTTTATTGTCTAAAACACACTCCCTTCTCCAATAGCAGCTGATTTCAGAACAAGGTCAAAGTCTTCGAAGAAACAACGCCTTGCTTGTCTAATGATTCGGATAACACGCCTGCTTTCAAAGTTGATCAGTTATAGGAGCAGAATTAGGCCATTTGGTCCATTAAGTACACTCCCGCCATTCAATCGGGGCTGATATATCTCCCTCCTAACCCATTCTCCTGCCTTCTCCCCATAACCCTGACACCTGTACTAATCAACAATCTATCTATCTCCTACTAAAGGAACATCCTTTAATTCTGAGGCTGTGCCTCTGGTCCTAGACTTTCCCCCAGGTGGAAACATCCTCTCCACATCCATTCCATCCAGGCCTTTCGCTAATCGGCGCATTTCACTGGGCTTGTATTCAGTTTTGCTCTCCTAATCTGAAGAATGACATTCTTGCTATTGATGGAGTTCAGCGTAGGTTCACCAGGTTAATTCCGGGATGGCGGGACTGACATACGATGAAAGAATGGGTCGACTGGGCTTGTATACTCTGAGTTCAGAAGGATGAGAGGGGATCTTATTGACACATAAGATTATTAAGAGTTTGGACATGCTAGAGGCAGGAAACATGTTCCCGATGTTGGGACAGTCCAGACCAAGGGGTCACAGTATAAGATAAGGGGTCGGCCATTTGGGACTGAGATGAGGAGAATCTCTTCCACCCAGAGAGTTGTGAATCTGTGGGATTCTCTGCCACAGAAGGCAGTGGTGGCCAATTGACTGGATGTTTTCAAGGGAGAGTTAGATTAGCTCTCAGGGCTAATGGATCAAGGGATATGGGAAAAAGCAGGAAAGAGTACTTATTTAGATGATCAGCCATGATCATCGTTTGAAACCAAATTCCGTTTGAACTTAGGTTCAAATGACAACAAATAAATTGTATCATTGTATCATTGTATGATCATATTGAATGGCGTGCTGGCTCAAAGGGCCAGATGGCCTACTCCTGCACCTATTTGTCTATGTGAGTGGGGAGAGGGAGAATGAGGTAGGTGGAAAATGGAGGGGAATGAAGGAGAGAGGGATGGAGGGGAGGAGGGAGGAAGGGACAGGGGGGAGAGAGGGAGGGGGACATTCTAATGGCCTTCCCCTCCCCTCTTTTCTTTCCTCCCCTCTGTTCTCGTCCCATCCTCCCCTCTCCTTGCCTCCCCTCAAATCCAGCACCAAAAATAATATGGTGGTGAAAGATTGTGCTCTCTCCACACCCCTCCCCTCATTTCTCCTCTCCTCTTCCCCTCCTCCCCCCTTCTTCTCCCCTCCATCTTGTGTACCCCACTTGGGCTCTAACCTATTTCTCCCCTTCCCCTCCCCCTCCATTTACAATTCTACAAGATGGCGGATGTGCACGAGTGGGCGCCGGTTGTACGGGCTGCCTGCCTGCAGTCCGTCCTCTAACCCTTTTTATTGTGTATAATTTTTATTTGGAGGTCTATTCTTTCTATGTGGGGGGTGGGTGGGGGGGGAAGCTGTTTTAACCCCAGTTCTACCTGGTCGGAGATGCGGTTTTCCTCCAAATCACATCTTCGCTCTCCCCATGCGGCCTTCCATCGGGCTGGAGCAGCGTTTCCTGCCGGGACCACAGCTTCGGCGGCACAGCGCTGGGACACCAACACGGAGCGGGCGATGCCTTGCCGGGTCGCCGCTCCGGAGTGCTGTTACCGCCGACCACCAACATCGAGCAGCGGTCTGCGGTCTGTGGTCTGCGGTCTGCGGTCTGTGGGCGTCCCGCCGCGGGCAGGCGGCGCTGGATCGAAAACACCGCGGAGTCAGAGTCGGAGCTCCAACCGGCGCGGCCTGAAGACTACGAGCCTCGCAGTCTCTGGGGAGGGAGCGGCCGCTCCAGACACTTCCAGGCCGCTGAGGACTTTCCACCCGATGCCGGTGTTCCAGCTACCCGGCAGGTGGGCATACAACATCGGGCTGCCGTTGCGGCGACTGGCTGCAGAGGCCTCAAATTGGCCCCGACCTCGGGTGGACTAGGAGGAGGACTGGACATTTTGGTGCCTTTCCCTCACAGTGGAGAGTGTCGACTCTGCTGTGGGGGGGATGTTCATGTTGAATCTCTAATAGTGTGTCGTGTCTTTTTTTTTCTACCTCTTTTTTTCATTTGTTTGGATAATTTTCTCTGTAAAGCACTTTGTAAACGGTAGCGAATTGAGGAATGCAGTTGAACAGAGGGATCTAGGAATAACTGTGCATAGTTCCCTGAAGGTTGAATCTCATGTAGATAGGGGGGTAAAGAAAGCTTTTGGTGTGCTGGCCTTTATAAATCAGAGCATTGAATATAGAAGTTGGGATGTAATGTTAAAATTGTACAAGGCATTGGTGAGGCCAATTCTGGAGTATGGAGTACAATTTTGCTCGCCTAATTATATGAAGGATGTCAACAAAATAGAGAGAGTACAGAGGAGATTTACTAGAATATTGCCTGGGTTTCAGCAACTAAGTTACAGAGAAAGGTTGAACAAGTTAGGTCTTTATTCTTTGGAGCGCAGAAGGTTAAGAGGGGACTTGATAGAGGTCTTTAAAATGATGAGCGGGTTAGACAGAGTTGACGTGGATAAGCTTTTTTCCATTGAGAGTAGGGAAGATTCAAACAAGGGACATGACTTGAGAATTAAGGGACAGAAGTTTAGGGGTAACATTAGGGGGAACTTCTTTACTCAGAGAGTGGTAGCTGTGTGGAATGAGCTTCCAGTGGAAGTGGCGGAGGCAGGTTCGATTTTATAATTTAAAAATAGATTGGATGGGTATATGGACGGGAAAGGAATGGAGGGTTATGGTCTGAGTGCAGGTAGATGGGACTAGGGGGACGTATTTATTTTAAATTAAAAAAAAAAAAAATGTTGGGCACGGGCTTGAAGGGCCGAGATGGCCTGTTTCCGTGCTGTTATGGTTATATGGTTATATGGTTATATGGCTTCAGTGATTGTATTGATTGAAGGTGCTATATAAATAAAGTTACTTTACTTTACTTTTATTACTTTCCCCTTCCCTCTGCTCTCCCTTGCTCCCCCCTTCTCTCATCCTCTCCTCTCATCCTCCCCTCTCCACTCCTCGCTCCTCTCCTCACCTCCCTACCACTCTCCACTCCGCTTCTCTCCCCCCCTCTCCCATCCTCCCTTCATGTACTCTCCAGTCCCCACATCTTATTCCTCTCCTCCCCTCCCTCTTCCTCCAACCCTTATCTCCCCTGTCTTTCCCCTCCCACTCCCTCTCTCCCCTCTCTCCCCCTGCTCTCCATCTCTCTCTCACCCCTCTCTATCAGACAGAGAATGTGAGTCAGAGGTGGGCAGGAAAGGGGGAAGAGGGAGGGAGGGAGAGAGAGGACATCATTAATCACACCTGTTCATTGTTTGTCAGAGTAGTAACCCCCCACACAATGCTCCCTCTTCACCCTGCCCTCTATCCCCCCCCCTCTCTCCCCTTAGAAACAGAAAATAGGTGCAGGAGGAGGCCATTCGGCCCTTTGAGCCAGCACCACCATTCATTGTGATCATCTATCTTCTATCCTCTGTCTCTGTCTCTCTCTCTCTGTCTCTGTCTCTCTCTGTCTCTCTCTCTCTGTCTCTCTCTCTCTCTCTCTCTCTCTGTCTGTCTCTGTCTCTCTCTCTCTCTGTCTCTCTCTCTCTATCTCTCTCTCTCTCTCTCTCTCTCTCTCTCTCTTCTTGTCTGCTACGCCATTCAATTGTGGCGGATCTTTCTTTGCCGCTCAACCCCATTCTTCTGCGGAATGGCCTGAACCTATGTCGCCACAATTATCAAAGTATGCTGACATCTAATAAATAACACAACACAAGTAATAATGTTCAATATATTAAGGAAAAGTTTATTCAAAACATATGCAACAGGGCAAGGGCATCTTGTGTTGCTGCTTTCAGAGAGTTATGGACTTGGACGAAGATCCCTCTGGACATCGATGCTGTTCAGGGTCTTGCCATTAACTGCAGACGTTCTCCTTCTGTTATTCTCTGCTCAACACTCCCACCCAGTGATGGCTTGCCGTAATTACACGTCCATTCTCCATTTCTCTCTTTCCCCATCTGACACCCCCTCTCCCCTTGTATCCTCCCTCTGTCCCCTGCCCTCACCCACTCTATCTCTTTCTCCCCTTCTCTCTCCCCCATGCCTCTCTCTCTCCTATTTTATAGTGCCCTCCTTTAAATATTTAATGGTGAGAGATTGAGGGGGGTCTGTGAAAAAGTTTTATTTGAAATGGGAACCCTTTTTATCATACCCTTTTTAAGGATAAGGGGGAAATCCTTTAAAACCGAGATGAGAAGAACTTTTTTCACACAGAGAGTGGTGAATCTCTGGAACTCTCTGCCACAGAGGGTAGTCAAGGCCAGTTCATTGGCTATATTTAAGAGGGAGCTAGATGTGGCCCTTGTAGCTAAAGGGATCAGAGGGTATGGAGAGAAGGCAGGTACGGGATACTGAGTTGGATGATCAGCCATGATCATATTGAATGGCGGTGCAGGCTCGAAGGGCCGAATGGCCTACTCCTGCACCTAATTTCTATGTTTCTATACTTTGAGGGTCTAAAGGAACTACCTATTGACTGAGGGCACTTGACAGTAAGTGCGGAGCTGCCTTTATTCTGTTTTGTTACTTTATTATTGTTAAAATGTGCATTTGTATTTGTGATATATTTGTATTGTGAAAACATTAGCTGCCAAGGGGTGTTTAGGGAGGGTGGGTAAGGGTTATTTAATTTAATTTTGTTATTATATATAAAAAACAAAATGGAGGGAAATGTAATGCAATATGTCAGATGTACTGTATTTTATTTTCCTCCAATAAAAAATAATTTAAATAAGAGATTGTCCTCTCCCCTCACCTCTCCTCCCCTTCCCTCTCCTCTCCTCTCATCCCCACTCCTCTCCTTTCCTCTTCTCCCCTCTCCACTCGCCTCCTCTCCTCTCCCCTCCTATCTTCCACCCCTCCACTCTCCTATCCCCACCGCCCCTCTCCGATCTGAACCCCTCCCCTCTGTTATATTCCGGACAACAGAATGAACAATAACTTACATGCAGGCTGGCTGGATCACAAGAGAGTTTTATTATAATAGTAGTAAAAGTAAAGTAAAGTAAATATTAAAGATAATATATATAAGCATCTGGATAAGCAGGGTCTGATTAGGAACAGTCAGCATGGATTTGTGCCTGGAAGGTCATGCTTGACTAATCTTCTTGAATTTTTCGAAGAGGTTACTAGGGAAATTGATGAGGGTAAAGCAGTGGATGTTGTCTATATGGACTTCAGTAAGGCCTTTGACAAGGTTCCTCATGGAAGGTTGGTTAAGAAGATTCAATTGTTGGGTATTAATGGTGGAGTAGCAAGATGGATTCAACAGTGGCTGAATGGGAGATGCCAGAGAGTAATGGTGGATGGCTGTTTGTCAGGTTGGAGGCCAGTGACTAGTGGGGTGCCTCAGGGGTCTGTGTTGGGTCCACTGTTGTTTGTCATGTACATCAATGATCTGGATGAAGGTGTGGAAAATTGGATTAGTAAGTATGCAGATGATACTAAGATAGGTGGTGTTGTGGATAATGAAGTAGATTTTCAAAGTCTACAGAGAGATTTAGGCCATTTGGCAGAGTGGGCTGAAAGATGGCAGATGCAGTTTAATGCTGACAAATGTGAGGTGCTACATCTCGGCAGGACAAATCAAAATAGGACGTACACGGTAAATGGTAGCGAATTGAGGAATGCAGTTGAACAGAGGGATCTAGGAATAACTGTGCATAGTTCCCTGAAGGTGGAATCTCATGTAGATAGGGTGGTAAAGAAAGCTTTTGATGTGCTGGCCTTTATAAATCAGAGCATTGAATATAGAAGTTGGGATGTAATGTTAAAATTGTAAAAGGCATTGGTGAGGCCAATTCTGGAGTATGGAGTACAATTTTGGTCGCCTAATTATAGGAAGGATGTCAACGAAATAGAGAGAGTACAGAGGAGATTTACTAGAATAATGCCTGGGTTTCAGCAACTAAGTTACAGAGAAAGGTTGAACAAGTTAGGTCTTTATTCTTTGGAGCGCAGAAGGTTAAGAGGGGACGATAGAGGTCTTTAAAATGATGAGCGGGTTAGACAGAGTTGACGTGGATAAGCTTTTTCCATTGAGAGTAGGGAAGATTCAAACAAGGGACATGACTTGAGAATTAAGGGACAGAAGTATAAGGGTAACATTAGGGGGAACTTCTTTACTCAGAGAGTGGTAGCTGTGTGGAATGAGCTTCCAGTGGAAGTGGCGGAGGCAGGTTCGATTTTATCATTTAAAAATAGATTGGATGGGTATATGGACGGGAAAGGAATGGAGGGTTATGGTCTGAGTGTAGGTAGATGGGACTAGGGGGAAGTATTTATTTTTAATTTTAAAAAAAATTAAAAAATGTTCGGCACGGACTTGAAGGGCCGAGATGGCCTGTTTCCGTGCTGTTATGGTTACCCAACATCCCCTTCTTATATACAAAGCCAACTCATTAGCATATAATGAATATGCATGAATACATTACACTGCTCTCCCTTTTTTAAGTATTAAATCTAAGTACACAGTTACAGTTTTCTTGTTATGATACTTGATTTAAACCAGTGTTCATTAAATTTTAAATGATAACACAATATATTTATTTTACATGTTTACACATTTTCATTCTACCTAGACAGTGAGTTACTTAACTTAAAAACCTAATCTGACTACTGGTTTACAGATCTTGCCTGATCGTCTAACAGTAACAGGTGTAACAGGTTTAGGTGTTGACTCAACTGTAGGCTTCTTTAGCTCTGTTTTAGTACTCTGACTTTGACCAGAGGAATCTGTTTCTTTGTCTGTACTGACTGAACTTTGTGTTTCAATCACAGTGGTCTCTTCCAACTCACTTTCCGATAAAGACTCAGGGATTAGGACTTCATGTTCAGTTTTTGGTTCATCTTTGGCTGGATCATTTGATCAACATGAACACTTTTGATCCTATCTCCCACTTCAACTAAGTATCTTTTTGTTCCACCCACTTCCACTATTTTCCCAACATCCCATTTGTCTCGACTGAACTTGTTGGGAGGAACGAGAACACAAACCTGCTCATCTGGCTTCAAGTACCTCTCCTTTTTGTGGGAGTCAAAATGACGTTTCTGACTTAATTGTTTTTGTTCAACTCACTAAAGCCAAATTGGGTTGAACTAGACTTAGGCATATTCTTAGCCTTCTCTTCATCAACAGTTCTACAGGTGAGTAACCTGTTGTGTGGTTCTGTACTTCAGCACGAAACTAGCCAAACGATGTTTCATGCTGAGCTTTGAACTGCCCTGCAAAACCTGTTTCTTGAGAGCATCTTTGACTATTCTAACAGATCTTTCTGCCGCCCTGTTAGAGGCTGGATGGTATGGGGGAACAAATGTGTGTTTTACACCATTCCGCTGCATGACCTCTTTGAACTGTTCTGGACGAAACTGAGGCCCATTATCAGAAACAAGTTCTTCCGGTAAACCATGGCATGCAAAAATGGATCTCAACTCATCTATGGTACGCTCAGTATTAGTGCTTGACCCCATATGTTTAACCTCCATCCATTTGGAATGATTAACTACTAGTACCAGAAAGTGATCATTACCCTTTTCGCAAAAATCTAGATGAACTCTCTGAAAAGGCCATGACCAGGGTTGCAGTGGTGTTTTTGGTGGTTTACTCAGGCAATTTTGGCAGATGCTACATTTGCTCACCAGTAAAAGATCCAAAGTCTTCAATTAAATTTAATATATTTAATATATTTGGTATAGTGATTTGAGGTTTTGTAATGTAATATATCATACGCGTATAAAGATATTTTATTATATGAGTCTTTAGTATTATATCCATGGATATCAGGGTGTATTCTAATTTTTTCTGCTAGCGGTTCAATAATGAGAGCAAACAGCTGTGGTGATAATGAGCATCCTTGTCTATTTCCCCTTGATAGTTGGAATTTCGAGGATAATATGTTAATAGTTAGTATTCTAGCTGTAGGTTTATTATATAGTAACTTGATCCATAGAATAAAATTCTCTCCCAGTTGGATTTTTTGTAATACTTTATCCATATAATTCCATTCTACTTGATCAAATGCTTTTTCAGCATCCAGCGAAATAATTGATAATTCTTGATCTTCAGATTTATGTGAGTGCATTAAGTTGAGTAAACGTCTCATATTGTTAGATGAGTATCTCTTAGGGATAAACCCCGTCTGATCTGGGTTTATTAATTTACTAATGTATTTACTTAATCTTCTAGCTAATGTTTTCGCCAATATTTTTTGATCTGTGTTTAACAATGCTATAGCTCTATATGAACCCGGTTCTTCTAAATCTTTGTATTTCTTAGGTATTAGTGTAATCGTTGATTCCGCTAATGTATCAGGTAGTATTCGTTTTTTAAAAGCATATTGGTACATTTTTTGTAATCTTGGTATTATTTTATCATAGAAGCTTTTATAAAATTCATTAGTAAATCCATCAGGGCCTGGTGTTTTTCCATTCTTTAGTGAGTTTATTGTATCTTCTAATTCCTTAATTGAAATTTGTGCACCCAATTCCTCTTGTTCCTTCAGCTATAACTTTGGAAGATTACAATTATCCAAAAACGTTGTGATATTATTGGAATCAATTGTCGTTTTAGATGTATACAAATTCTCATAAAATTGCGCAAATCTTTTATTAATATCCTTCGGTGTTGTTAATAATTCCCCTTTATCTGATTTAATCTTTGGTATAGTATGTTCCTTTTCTCGTTTTTTTAGCTGGCAGGTAAGGGGGGATGATAGTTGAAGAGTTGGTATGTCCTATTTACGTAATACTCAAAACAAAAAAAAATTTTTTTTTTTTTTTTTTCCTAGGGCCTATCTCTTAACTCTTTTTTTTGTTTGTTTTTAATTTCGCTCTTATAGGGTCTTCGTCCTTTTTTGTTGTTACATTTTCTACACTTTTCTACACTTTCACTTTTTCCTTCACTTTCTTCTTTCTTTCAATCTTTTCCTTTTCTAGTGTAAAAAAATAAATAAATAAAGGGAGTACATTAATTGTAAGAAGATACAAATGACGAGTATTAATGTATGTGGTTGTAATGTAATGTACTTCTAAAAAAAAAAAATTAAAAAAAATATATATTAAAAAAATTAGACACCGTAAATTTATTTGATTTATATATATTTTTTTTAATCACAATATGTCACATCTGTGTGTTTTTTCTTCAAGGACAATCGCGCAGGAGAACTACCAAGGAAGTCTATAATAGAAATACTCCCAAAATAACCAGAGTCCGGAGGTATGAACGCACCACAATAATTAAGGTCATTAAAACTGGTAAAAATGCATGACGACAATCAAAAGAAAATAGGAGGAATCACATTATGTAGTTGGAATATAAGGGGGATTAATGAACCTATTAAAAGGGGCAAGATACTAGCTCAGTTGAAATCATACAACACGGACATTGCGTTTCTACAGGAAACACATCTTAAACAGCAAGATCAGACAAGACTGAGGGCGAACTGGATAGGCCAAACATTTCACTCTTCATTTACCTCCAAATCTAGAGGTACTGCAATTATTATTCGTAAAGGAATTCCATTTAAATCAAAGAACACTATTTTAGATAAGGAAGGGAGATATCTTATAGTAGCAGGGGAGATCAATAATATGCCAATTACGCTGGTAAACATATATGCGCCCAACTTTGATAACCCTCAATTTTTTAATAAAATTCTGAATATAATTGCAGAATCTAATTATCAAAATGTTATAATCGGAGGAGATTTTAATTGTGTTTTAGATCCTTATTTAGATAAATCGATGCAAAAACAAAAAGGTCAGACGAAATCTAAAACCAGTGAACTCTTACACACATATATGGAAAACACAAATATAACAGATGTATGGAGGATTGCAAACCCGACGGGAAGGGATTACTCGTTTTATTCAATGGTGCATAAAACATATTCACGGATAGACTATTTTCTTGTGGATACAAAATTAATTTCGCAATCTCTGAATCCTAAATATCATATTAATGCGATCTCAGATCATTCTCCGTTAACTTTTGTTCTAAAACTAGAAGGAATGTCTATGAATAAACCGTTCTGGAGGTTTAACTCACAAATTTTAAAAGACCCTCAAGGGAGTATCTATCTAAAAAAACAGATGGATCTATTTTTTGAGTTAAATGATACACCAGAGATATCCCCCACGTTATTATGGGAATCCTTCAAAGCATTTATAAGAGGAGTCATTATTTCATTTCAAGCTTATCAAAATAAAAAGAATAAGAATGAACAAAGACACTTAGAAGATCAAATAAAACAGTTAGATATAGATAATGCTAAAGACCCAACTATGGATAAACATAATAAAATACTACTACTGAAATTTCAGTTAAATAAATTACTGTCAGAGAAAGTTATAACATTATTTCAAATCACAAAACAAGAACACTTCGAATTCGGGGACAAACCCCACAAACTTCTAGCACGACAACTTAAAAAACGGGAAAAAGAGAATGCAATATTAAAGATTAAATCAGATAGAGGGGAAGTATTAACACTACCCAAGGATATTAATAAAAGATTTGCTCAATTTTACCAGAATCTATACACATCTAAAACGTCAATAGACAATAATAAAATCTCAGAATTTTTAGATAATTGTAATCTACCACAATTAGAACGCAGGGAACAAGAGGAACTGGGAGCACAAATTACTTCTAAGGAGATAGAAGACACAATAAAAACACTAAAAAATGGAAAAACACCAGGACCAGACGGATTCAGTAATGAATTTTATAAATCTTTTTATGATATAGTTACTCCACGATTACAAAAAATGTATACATATGCTTATAAAGAGCAAAACCTACCTGAAACACTAGCGGAATCAACGATCATATTAATACTTAAAAAAGATAAAAATATAGAAGAACCAGGATCATATAGAGCTATTGCTTTGTTAAATACGGATCAGAAAATAATAGCAAAAACATTAGCCAATAGATTAAGCAAGTATGTTAGTAGACTAATACATGAGGATCAAACAGGATTTATACCTAAGAGACACTCATTTAATAATTTGAGATGTTTGCTTAACATAATGCATTCACATAAATCTTATGACCAAGAGTTAGCTATCATCTCACTGGACGCAGAAAAAGCGTTTGATCAAGTAGAATGGGACTATATGATCAAAGTATTGCAAAAATTCCAATTGGGAGAAAACTTTATTGCATGGATAAAACTACTATATAACAAACCTACGGCTAGAATACTAACTAATAATATATTATCTTCAAAATTCGAATTATCTAGGGGCAACAGACAAGGATGTTCACTATCACCGCTGTTATTTGCTTTGGTAATTGAACCCCTTGCTGAAAAAATAAGAACACACTCGAATATTCACGGTTATAACACAAAATATTCAAACAACAAACTATCCCTATATGCTGATGATGTACTACTGTACATCACAAAACCACAAATTAGTATACCAAATATATTAAACTTAATTGAGGACCATGGATCCTTTTCCGGATATAGAATAAATTGGAACAAAAGTGAAATTATGTCGATTAAACCAAAAGACTCAACACATCTCAGGAAATTCCCTTTTAAAATAGCTATGGAAAAATTCAAATATTTAGGAATTGAGATTACTAGAAATTACCATGATATGTTTAAAGCTAATTATAATCCCCTACTTAAGAAATTAAATAATCTGATTAAATTTTGGAAAACACTTCCGATGTCCTTAATAGGTAGGATAAATGCTATAAAAATGATTTTCTTACCACAAATCCTTTACCTATTTCAATCAATACCTATATATCTCCCAAAAAAGTTTTTCAAAAAACTGGACTCAGACATTACAAATTTTATATGGGATTACAAATCCCACAGAATACAAAGAACACACCTTAACAAACGAAAAGAGTTGGGGGGTCTAGCGCTCCCTAACTTTATGTATTATAACTGGGCAGTAAATATTAAAAATATGATTCACCTGCTGGACAATTCTGCCCAGCAGGTGGACTGGATTATAATGGAAAAAGGGGATTGCTCCCCGAATAATATAGGAGCGATTATTCTCTCTCCAATAAATTTGAATAATAAAAATTATAATAAAAATCCAATTATATATAGCACTATTAGAACATGGAAGCAAATAAAACAGAATCTAAAATTAAGAAACCTATCTCTCTTAATACCAATAGTCAATAACCCATCGTTTAAACCTTCAATCATAGATAAAGCATTTATACAATGGGAAAGAATGGGAATTAAAACGCTCGAAGATCTGTATGAATTAGAAAAATTACTATCATTCCAACAACTACAACTGAAATATAATTTGAAAAATAATCAATATTTTAAATATCTACAAATCTGTGACTATTTGAAAACATACACAAAAGATTATTATAATATGCCTTCCGACTTACTAGATGAAGCAATGAAGACAAAGGCGGAATCAGTTAATTTAATATCATACTTATATAATATCATCTTAAATATAGAAATACCCACAACAGATGGAATTAGAAGAGATTGGGAACAAGATCTAGGTATAAAAATTTCAAAAGAGAGTTGGGATAATCATTTATTACAGGTGCATAAATGCTCGATCAACGTACGACATACGCTTATCCAATTTAAAACATTACATAGATTATATTATTCAAAAACCAAACTAAATAAAATCTTTCCTAACGTCTCACCAATCTGTGATAAATGTATATGTCAAGAAGCTACCATAGCACATTCTTTTGTTTTTTGTACAAAAATCCAAAAATTCTGGTTTGAAATATTTGATATTTTTTCAAAATTAATCAAAATAAAACTGGTACCAAAACCAGAATGGATTATTTTTGGAATATCGGAA
The DNA here is from genome assembly GCA_038087875.1 of Malacoraja senta. Lineage (NCBI taxonomy): Eukaryota > Metazoa > Chordata > Chondrichthyes > Rajiformes > Rajidae > Malacoraja > Malacoraja senta. The sequence goes on from JAXLNO010003322.1 coordinate 18,984, forward strand.
GGTATTCCTGAATTAAACGTGTATCAGAAGAATTTACTCAATTATGGGCTAATAATGGGAAAAAAGCTTATACTTAAATTCTGGAAAAATGCGCCCACACCAACAATAAAAATGTGGACATCAAATATGTTGGAAACATTACATCTGGAAGAGATGAGATTCCTCCTAGTAGGCAAAGTAGATCAATTTCAAAAGACGTGGTCTACGTTTTTGGACCTATTACAAGCATGAGGTGCAATAGTAATTTAGAAAAACAAATAAATAAATAAAAGGTATCTGGACCTGGTAATGGGAGGTAAAATAAAAACAGACTTGGTTGGTAGTTCCTTCTCTATGAAGTATGATATAAGAGTTATAATAGAGCGATTGTTCCTTCTTTCTTTCTCTTTTTTTTTCTAGGGTCTATTTTCTAACTTTACTTCCTTCTCTAACTTCTTTTCTAAGGGGCTTTCTTTTCCCAACACTCTTTTGCACTTCACAACCTTTGCGCACTTTCTTCACTTTTCTTACTTCTTTCTTTTTCTTTCTTAAAGTTTAAAAAAGTGAAGCGGTACAAAAAATGTATTAATATATACGTGTTGTACATTACTGTAATCTACCGTACTTCTAAAAAATAAAAAAAAAATAAAAAAATAAAAAAATAAAAAAAAAATATATATATATATATATATATATATAATTTAAATTTCAAAATTATTATTTTATTATGTTTATCTATTGATGGATCTTTAGCATTATCTATATCCATTTGTCTAATAAGTTCTTCTAACTGTCTTTGTTCATTCTTATTCTTTTTATTTTGAAAAGCTTGATATGAAATTATAATACCCCTAATGTATGCTTTAAAAGATTCCCATAATACAGTAGACGATATATCTGGAGTATCATTTATTTGAAAAAAGGCATCCATTTGTTCTTTTAAATATATACTCGCTTGTGGATCTTTTAGAATTTGAGAATTAAGTCTCCAAAACGATTTATTCTTAAACATTCCTTCCAGTTTTAAAAAGAAAGTTAGTGGAGAATGGTCTGAAATCCAATTTGTGTGGTATATTGGGTTAGATGTTTGAGGGATTAATTTTGTATCCAGCAGGAAGTAGTCTATACGTGAGTATGTCTTATGTACCATTGAATAAAACGAGTATTCCCAGCCAGTTGGATTAACAATTCTCCAAACATCTGCTATATTAGTATTGTTTATATAAGTATTGCGAAGTTCCCCGGTTTTCGATTTCATATTCCCTCTCTGTTTTTGTCTTGATTTATCTAAGTACGGATCTAAAACACAGTTAAAGTCTCCTCCTATTATAACATTTTGATAGTTAAACTATGCAATTATGTTGAAAATTTTATTGAAAAAGTGGGGGTTGTCAAAGTTAGGGGTATATATATTTACCAAGGTAAGTGGAGTATCATGGATTTCTCCATTAACTATTAAGTATCTCCCTTCTATATCTGTTATGATATTCTTTGCTTTAAATGGTATACCTTTTCTTATAATGATTGACGTGCCTCTAGATTTCGAAGTGAATGAAGAATGGTATGTTTGACCTATCCATTTCGCCCTCAACCTAACTTGATCCTGAGATTTTAAGTGTGTTTCTTGTAAGAAGATAATGTCGGAGTTGTACAGTTTCAGCTGAGCTAGTATCTTACCCCTTTTAATAGGTTCATTAATACCTCTTATATTCCAACTACAAAATGAGATTCCTCCTAGGTTCTTTTGTTTGGTGTCATGCATTTTGAATAATTATAGTACCTTTAAATCTTGTGGTGCATCCATATCCCAGGTCTTTGGGTATTGGGGGAACTTTTGAATTTTTAAGTTTTGTTGGGATATCCATTTTACGCTTATCACTAAACACAAAACACAAACATGTGATTTTATGTGGTAATCAAAAAAAAACTAAAAAAGTGAAAATACAGTGTCTAATATGGTCGGCACTGTAGCGAGTGTCCCACCTGTAGGTGGGAAAAAACCTTGTTTTGACTTCCATTGTGTTGTTAAACAAATAGCTCCGCTCTCTTGGTTAATCATAACATATTAAAATATTAAAACGGGGCCTCACATTCAGATATATAATACAATTTTACCCTATATATTTCATTATAACATATCAAATATATATCGCAATTTTAACTACTAATTATTAAACCGATACTTTTGACTTCAATAAGAATCAACTGTTGGTTGAAGGGGTTAACGAGACGTGCCCCTGGGCCTAAGCCAGGTGCTCGTTTCTCATCCCCTCCTCCCACTTATAGATAAGGTTTCAATTTATTACAAATTCATATTAGTATGTTAGTTTGTTATTTTTTGTTTTTATTAGTATTCTAATCTAACATGCATAACTTATTAAGTTCTTAATAGGATAAGTTCTTACAATTGGTTTTAATATTATAATCTAATAAACAAGTAAATGCTTCTGGTATTCCCGTCTGTTCAGCTGTTTACTCGTTTTGAACAGAAAGTGTCCTTGATTCAACATTCCAAAGATAACAGTCTAGCTATCCCCAGACAAAGCATTGCTTAGAATGATTCAGATCTGCCAAACCCCCCTTTGATCTCTATTTTTCAACGATAGTTTGGGCATATTTAAACGCGTCTTCAGGCTTAACAAATGACTTTTCAGAACCCTTGAAGGAAATACGCATTTTCGCAGGATAAAAAAACCCATATCTGATTGTTATTGTATTGTATTGTATATCTTTATTGTCATTTCCTGAGGAAACAAAAAAACGTTCCTCAACCAGTGTCCATTTCAGTGTGTGCAGTAAAAAATAAATAGAAGTAAAAATACATATATCATGAACAAATTAACACTCTACTCTACTAAACATCAACAGGCGTTCCGTTCGGCAGCAGCAGGACAGTGGCTCTGCTGCAGTGTGTCCAGGTTGGTGGTTGGTGCACGATACTTTGGCAGGGGGCAAAGTCCGTTTATCAGTCTTATAACCTGCGGGAAGAAGCTGAGGAGCATCCTGCTGGTTTTGCACCTAATGCTCCGGTACCTCTTCCCAGATGGCAGGATGGAGAATATGTGATGCGATGGGTGGTAGGGTCTTTGATGATGGAGATGGCTCTGCTGATACATCTCTTCCTGTATATGTCCAGCAGGAAAGGGAGTGGAGCACCAATAATCCTGCTGGCGGTCTTCACAATCCTGTCTAGTTGGTGCCGTTCGTACGCCTTGCAGCTCCCGAACCAGGAAGTGATGCTGTAGGTTAATGTGCTCTCGATTGTCCCCCTATAAAAAGTTCGTAGGTGTGTAGTGGGGAGACCTGCTTTACGTAGTCTTCGGAGAGGGTGTAGTCGCTGCTGGCTCTCTTGACCAGTGCTGTGGTGTTGGTCGTGGATGTCAGGTCATCTGACAGGTGGAGTCCTAGGAACTTCACGCTGTTGACCCTTTCCACATCAGCTCCATCGATGTGCAGAGGTGTATGGTGTTGTTTTCCCGCCCTCCTGAAGTCAACCACCATGTCCTTAGTTTTTCCCACGTTGAGAATGAGGTTGTGGGATTTGCACCATCCTGTGAGCAGCTCCACCTCCATCCTGTACGCCGACTCATCATTGTCACTGATGAGACCCACCACTGTTGTGTCATCAGCGAACTTGTTGATGAAGTTGTTGTTGAGTCTAGCAGTACAGTCGTGTGTTAGCAGACTAAACAGCAGGGGGCTTAGGACACAGCCTTGGGGCGAGCCAGTGTTCACGGCTATGGTTTTTGATGTCCTACTGCCCACCCTGACTATCTGCTGCCGTTGCGATAGAAAGTTCAGGACCCAGTTACATGTGCCAGCATCAACCCCCAATAGCTTCAACTTCTCCACCAACTGCTGCGGAATGATTCTATTAAAAGCAGAGCTGAAGTCTATGAAGAGGATCCTGGCATAAGTATTTTTCCGATCAAGGTGTGACAGTACGAGGTTCAGTGTTGTTGAGACTGCGTCCTCTGTGGATCGGTTGGCTCTGTAGGCGAACTGCAGTGGGTCTAGGTCGGCAGGTAGACTATTTTTGATATGCTGCATAACCAGTCGCTCAAAACACTTCATTACTATGGGTGTTAGAGCCACTGGTCGAAAGTCATTATGGCAGGCTGGGTTTGGTTTCTTCGGGACAAGGACGATGGTGGCACTCTTAAGACAGTTGGGCACTACTGCCTGGCTGAGTGAGATGTTAAAAATGTCTGTGAAGACATCTTTCAGTTGCTCGGCGCAATCTCTTAAAACGCATCCAGGAATGTTGTCCGGCCCTGCAGCTTTGCGTGGGTTGATGCTGGCAAAGGCCTTTTTAACTCCGGCTGCGGACAGCCTGAGCGACTGGTCACTGGGAGATGGCAGTAGTGCACGTGTCTGGGTGGTGTTTCCAACCTCAAACCGTGCGTAGAACTCGTTCAGTTCATCTGGTAGAGAGGGGTCGTTTTGGCATATCCGCAGCGGGGGGGGGGGGGGCTTGTAGTCCGTGATGGTATGAAATCCCTGTCACAAGCGACGTGTGTCTTTGTCATTTGTGAAGTGGCTGTTAAGTTTTTGTCCATACAGCCTCTTCGCTTCCCTGATCCCCCGGGATAGGTTACTCCTTGCCATTTTGTATGCTGCGTTGTCCCCAGATTTGAATGCAGCATTCCGGATTCTCAGTAGGGAACACACTTCCCCAGTTAGCCAAGGTTTCTGATTGGCACGCCTCCTGATGGTTTTTACTACCGTTACATCATCAATGCATTTATTGATGTATCCGATGACGGATTCTGTGTATTCTTGGAGGTTGATGCTAATGTCATCTGTTGCTGCCTCCCTGAAAATGGCCCACTGTGTGGTTTCAAAACAGTCTTGTAGTGCTGCGGTAGCTCCCTGTGGCCATGTTCTGACTTCTTTGACCGTTGGCCTGTCCTGTTTCACCCTGGGTCTGTATGCAGGTGTGAGCATAACTGCCAGGTGGTCAGAGTTGCCGATATGGGGGAGGGGGCTGCTCTATATGCATCTTTAATGTTGGTGTACACCAGATCTAGTTTGTTCTTTCCCCTGGTTGCAATGTTCTCATGCTGGTAGAATTTAGGCAGAACAGATGTAAGACTTGCCTGGTTCAAATCCCCAGCTGCCATGAAGAAAGCATCTGGATGTTCCCTCTGCTGCTCACTGATGTTGTTGTAGAGTTCTGTCATAGCATCCTTCACGTCCGCGCTCGGTGGTACATAGACGGCCGTTATGAAGACTGCCGTTAGCTCCCTGGGTAAGTAGAAGGGTCGGCATTTCACAGTCATTAGCTCTACATGGGGTGAGCAGTAAGTGGAAGTCATCACAGCATCCCGGCACCATGATCTGTTCACATATACAGCCAGCCCCCCTCCTCTTGCCTTACCAGCTAGCGAAGCTACTCTATCAGCTCTGTATAGCATAAGTCCCTTCAACTGGATCGCAGCGTCTGTGATGTTCTGATTCAGCCAGGTCTCCGTTAGGACGTAGACACAGCAGTTCTTCACGCTTCGTTGGGATGCTCTCCACGCTCTGAGGTTGTCCATCTTGTTGTCGAGGGAGCGGACATTTGCCAACATGACTGTAGGCACTGCCGGTTTGTGAGGGTTCGCGTTTAGCCTACCGTAGGCTCCTGCGCGCTTCCCCCGCTTCTGCCTCCTGCTACACCGCTTGCGATGTTTCCCCACCAGCGTTGCTCCAGGTGCGGGTGCAGCCGCGGCTCTCCATGGGCCTGCGCACCTCCGTGGGCCTACGCGACGCAGAAGTCTCAGCTCCACCAGGACGTTCCGTAAGTTAATGTTGCAACGACTTCCGGTGGCGCTATGGAGGCTTGAGTCCAGCGCCAACTAGCTCCGTGCCGAAGAAACTTAAAACGGGAGAAAATCGGGTTTTACCTGCAGCGATCGCGATCTGAACGGCTGCCTGCGTGACGTCATCAGGCGCGCTACTTTACGGTATGTCTTTACAACGTACCCCCACCCGTGTGACACAAAAAAAAGGCGCTAAAGGGAAATCGCAGCCGGAAGAGGAAGGCCCTACAGAGACCTCGGCCTCAGTTACAACGTCGCCCCAGGAAGAACCTCCGAAGAAAATAAAACAGAAAAAGTCCGAAATGGAGGATCTTAAAGCTTTTCTCGTTGCCGAATTGAAAACCGAATTGAAAACCTTTGGAGAGAATTTTGGAGAGAAATTTAAAGAGGATCTCTACTCTTTCAAGGTAGATTTTAAAGCAGAAATGCTTTCTACCGTTCAACAAATACTGGAAATCTGGAAAAGGACGACGGAGGAAGAAGTCAAGGATCAGATGGAAACGCTGGAAGCCAGGCTCGTTTCGGTGGAAGCGAGTGTCAATATGGATGTGGCCCCCATTCGTCTCGAACTTGATCAACATAGAACAGCGATAACCGAACTTGAGAAATGGGTGGCGACAAGTGAGGAAACTGTAGCTCTACTCCTTACTGAAAACCAACGCCTCTCCGATATGGTGATCAAATTAAATGATAAATGTACCGATTTGGAGGGTCGTCAAAGACGTACGAACCTAAGAATTGTAGGGGTGAAAGAAGGAAGTGAGAAGGAAATGGGCACTCGGGATTTTGTGGCAGACCTATTACAAAAAGCCTTAAAATTGGATCACAAACCTTCACTCGGTCGAGCTCATAGAGCGCAGCGACGTCGTACACAAGATGAAGCCCATCCAAGACAAATCATCGTAAAGGTGCAACTGGATCATGAATTTGACGATATAATGAAGAAAACTGTTCAAGGCGGACAGCTCCTTTTTGAAGGTGTGAGATTCAGTATTTACCGAGATTATCCGGCAGAAGTCTTCAAGAAAAGAGCGCTGTTCACTGAGACAAAAAGAATACTGAAGAATGTACATGGTTTGAGATACGGCCTGCTTTATCCCGCAAGACTAAGAGTCACCTACAAGTCCAAGGAGCTATTTTTTACGGACCACGAACAAGCACTGAAATATGCCAAAGAAATCGGGAACATGACCGTAGACTGAAGAATTTACTTTACTCCTTAGGAGTCAAGGACTAACAGGACCACCAGATCTAAAAGGACCTTTAGAGTTCTTTTAAGAGCTTTAAGGACATTCGAAAACCGAAATGGACGGAGGACATTGGAGAAGACCTTTGTATTTTTTAATTTTTTTTTATTTTATTAATTGTACTAATCATTGTTATTATCTGTATATTCATACCTAACTACAACTAATACTTATTTAATATCCACATTACTACTAAAATTATTAACATCAACATTTCTCATAAAAAATTAATACTGTATATGATTGATAACAATGATTAATAACTAATAGATTTAGCGAAGAAAATAATATAATATGCAGAGAATAATAACGTTGTGAATTTTTGATATTCTTGAATTTTTCTGCAGGGATACGTGCTTATGTATGTATGCACATGGGTATATATACATATATATATGTGTGTATGGTGTGTGTGTGTGTATGTATGGGTATGTATATAAGTTTGTTACTCCCAAAGAAGTTATTTGAATGTTAGAAATAATCTTTTTTTTTCTTCGGGCACGGAGCTGGGAATTTTTTTTTCTTACAAAGGCTACGGAAGTCTTTAGAATTCTAGCCACGTTAGTGTGGCTATCACTAACTACACTAATTGTAGATGTAGTTCTTTTTCTTTCACCCTTTACTAATCAATTCTATCACTTTTTTCACTTTAAATATTTTTATAACTCAACGTTTGAATGGAAAAACAAGTCTAATACAAGGAGATGTGTTCGGAAGAACGATGTATATGATTTTAAATTCATCTATCTGAAGTTCGGTAGCAGGGTCAGGTTCTATGTGTTGTACGTTCTGCTCGGCTATAGACCACCTTAGAAACAATATGCAAGATGTTAATATGATAAGAGGGGGTCAGGGAATAACATTTTGTAGTTGGAATGTCAAGGGAATCAATGAACCAATTAAGAGAGGTAAAGTTTTGGCACATCTAAACCTAATCAAAACAGATATAATATTTCTCCAAGAAACGCACCTTAAAAAGGAATCTCAACATAGACTTAAAGCTAAGTGGATCGCTGAATCATATCATTCCTCTTTTTCCCATAAATCCAGAGGAGTTGCAATATTAATTCGTAAAGGAATACATTTTACGAACTCTTCAACAATAGCGGATATTGATGGTAGATATATTATATTAGTTGGAGAGTTAAATGGTGAAAAAGTAATTCTTCTCAATGTATATGGGCCTAACTTTGATAACCCCATGTTTTTTAATAAAACATTTAATAAAATTCCTGAATTTACACAATATAAATTAATAATTGGAGGAGACTTCAACTGTACATTAGATTCATACTTAGATAGATCTTCAAGGCAAAAAAAAGTAAAATCTCAATCAAGTGTATTTTTAAATTCATTTATTAATACCACTAATATTAAGGATGTCTGGAGAATAGAAAACCCAACTGGACGGGAATACTCATTTTACTCACCAGTACATAAAACATACTCAAGAATAGATTATTTTTTGGTTGACTCTAGGTTTATCCCATTTATTTATAATTCAAAATATCATAACATTATAATCTCAGATCACGCACCTGTAACATTCATGATTAAATTAAATGGAATGTCCGAGAAACAAACATATTGGAGATTCAACCCACAAATTTTGAACGAAAGATCATGCCAGGAATATATTATTAAACAGATTCAAATATTTTTTGAGGTAAATGACAACCCTGACACACCTACTTCTCTTATGTGGGAAACGTTTAAAGCGTATGTTCGTGGTACATTAATTTCCGCTCAAGCATTTTATAATAAAGAGAACAGGATTAAACAACAAACATTGGAAAGTGAAATCAAGCAACTAGATATAGAAAATGCGAGAATGCCATCTATTTTAATACATAATAAAATTGCTGTATTAAAATATAAATTAAATAAAATGTATTCAGAACAAGTAATAAAACTTTATCAAAAAAACAAACAATTACATTTTGAATTTGGAGACAAACCACAAAAACTATTATCACGTCAGTTACGAAAAATGGAAGGGGAAAAAATAATTCATAAAATTAGAACAGAGACAGGAGAATTATTAAAAATGCCTAAGGACATAAATGATAGATTTCTCCAATACTATCATAACCTTTATTCAACTAAAACCGTAGGACAATCAGAAGAAATAGCAGATTTTTTACTAAAATGTAATTTAAAAGGTTTAGATTCAAACGATAGAGAATTATTAGAAAAGGAGATTACCATAAAAGATATTGAGGAGTCTATCGGCTCTTTAAAAAATGGTAAAGCAGTAGGACCAGATGGTTTAGGCTCCGAATTTTATAAAAAATTTCATGACTTGCTTTGCCCACGTTTACAAAGATTGTATGAGTATATCTATACTCAACAGAAACTTCCAGACACTTTAAATGAATCTATAATAACACTTATTCCTAAAGCTGATAAAGATCCGGAAGACCCGGGATCATATAGAGCAATCGCACTTTTAAATACAGATCAGAAAATATTAACTAAAATACTAGCGAATAGATTAAGTACAGTGATGAATAAATTAATACACCCTGACCAAACAGGCTTTATTCAGAAGCGGTACTCATATTATAATCTAAGAAGATTATTTAATATTATATATTCCAAGAGAAATATTAAGGAAGATCTAGCAATAATCTCACTTGACGCTGAAAAAGCATTTGATCAGGTCGAATGGTCTTATTTATTTTCGGTGATGGAAAATATGCAGTTAGGGGAGAAATTCTGTACATGGATAAAACTGTTATATACAAATCCCACGGCTAGAATATTTACAAACCAAAGGTTGTCATCTAAATTTAGTCTATCTAGAGGTTGTAGACAAGGATGCCCGTTATCTCCATTATTATTTGCGCTTGCTATTGAGCCACTTGCAGAAAGAGTCAGGGGGCATCCGGAAATACACGGATATAACACAAAGGATACAGTGAATAAAATTTCTTTATACGCAGATGATGTATTAATTTACATTACAAAACCAGAAATTAGTATTCCAAACTTATTAAAGCTAATAACCCAATTTGGTTCACTTTCAGGATACAGAATAAATTGGAATAAAAGTGAAATTATGCCAATAAGGGAACATAACAAACAGATAATACAACAATTTCCATTTAAAATAGTAAAGGAAAAATTTAAATATCTAGGTATTTATATAACTAAGAAATATACATCATTATTTAAAGCAAATTTTCCACCATTACTAAATAAACTACATAAGAATATTCAATACTGGAAAACACTTCCTATCTCAATGGTAGGCAAAATTAATGCCATAAAAATGATTTTTTTACCGCAAATATTATACCTTTTTCAGACAATTCCGATATATCTGGCAAAAACCTTTTTTAAAAAACTGGATTCTATTGTTAATGATTTCATCTGGGATTATAAGAATCATAGGATAAACTAAAGACATTTGTGTAAATCAAAAATGAATGGAGGCTTGGTTTTACCCAACTTTTTGTTTTATTTTTGGGCAGTTAATATTAAAAATATGAATTTCTGGTTGGAAGAAATAGATCATCAGCCAGACTGGTTAAAAATGGAAAAGGAAGATTGTTTACCTTTTGATATCGGTTCGATTTTATTTGCTACGTCTAAATTAAACAAAAAAATTTATAGGGAAAACCCTATAATATTTAGTGCTATACGAATTTGGAAACAATTAAAAAAGACATTAAAATTAGATAATTTATCACTTTTTCTTCCAATTGTGAATAACCCTTTGTTTAAGCCTTCATGGTTGGACGGGGGTTTTACACAATGGAAGAATTATGGAATTAAAAATATGGGACAACTTTACAAGGAAGGCACTTTTCTGACATTTCAGGAGTTGCAACAGACTTACGGACTTCGAGGAAATGATTACTTCAGATATCTTCAACTTAGAGATTATGTAAAATCAAATACTCAAAATTTTCGAATTAGAAATTCAGAAATTCTTGATGAATGTTGGAACAAACATCCTCATACAGAAAAATTAATATCTTACATATATAATATCTTATTAGACAGTGACATTCCATCGACGGACTTACATAGACAAACATGGGAAAAAGAATTAAATCAAATAATAACGAAAGATACTTGGGAAGAAAGTTTGCAACACATACATCAATGTTCATTAAATGCCAGACATTCTCTAATACAATTCAAAGTAATACATAGGTTACATTATTCCAAAACAAAACTACATAAATTTTTTCAACATATCTCACCTATATGTGATAAATGTCAACATTTAGAAGCTACCTTATCTCATATGTTTGCAAACTATAAAAATTAAACAATTCTGGGTAAATATTTTCAGTATAATATCTAAAGTAACCAGCACAAAATTGGACCCAGATCCAAAATTAATAATACTTGGAATATTAGAATTAAATCAAACATTTAGAATAACACAAAGAAACTTTATTGATTATAGTTTAATAACAGGAAAAAAATTAATTCTAAAATTTTGGAAAGGCCCTACGACCCCCACAATTAAAATGTGGATTATAGAAATGACGGAGACCTTAAATGTGGAAAGAATCAGACTCTCCCTGTTGGATAAACAGGAATTATTCGTTGGAACATGGTCTCCTTTTATTGACTACCTAAAGGGCCAGAACAGTTCAGCACAGGAACCTGACTAGCACCCGGGCTAAAGAATGGATGAAACGCTATATCTAGAAATGTACGAATATATCTCGAATGAAGTTTTCTATTTCAATAAATTTTTCCATTCTTCTTTAACTATCTTTTTTTTCATTTTTTTTGTTTTTGTTTTTTGTTTTTGTTTTGTTTTTTTGTTTAATTTTTTTTAATTTTTTTTATTTTTCTTCTCTCTTTTCTCTTTCTTTACTTCACCTTTCTCTTTAGTTCTATTTAGCTTTAAAAAAAAAAAAAGCAAAAGGTATTGGAGACATTGTAATAATATTTAACAATATTATCAATTTAATAATGTAAGACTGTAATGATGTAACTAGGTTGTGTACGCATCTCCAATAAAAAAATATTTTAAAAAAAATAAAAAAAAAGTTAATGTTGCAACAAGAAGCCTTCTTGCCGATTTTTAAAAGGACCTGCCGCTCGTACTTACGCACATACACACACTCCTCCGACACACACTCTTCATACACACCACTCGCTCCAAAAACACATGAAAACACCGAACTTTCACTGGGAGAGGCCGCTGCAAACTCCGATCGCGCCGCCATCTTGCCCCTCTTTTTCTCTTCTCTCTCTCCCTTCTCTCCCTCTTAAAAGATCCTTAACCTTCTCGAATTTGTTTCTTTTTTGCACAATTTCATACGGGTAGTCCCTGAATATCTTAATAGTGTCATTGTCCAGCCACAGTTGCACACCGTGTTTGATTTTGCTCATAACATCTTCCAGTTCTAAAATATCCCGAAATTTCACAATAATATGTCGTGGATAAGTTTTTCCCGCACCATTTATTACATTACAAAACCTCAAATCACTATACCAAATATATTAAACTTAATTGAAGACTTTGGATCTTTTTCTGGATATAGAATAAATTGGAATAAAAGTGAAATTATGTCAATAAAACCGAAAGATTCAACACATGTTTTAAAATTCCCTTTTAAAATAGCTACAGAAAAATTTAAATACTTCGGAATCGAAATTACTAGAACATATCAAGGTATGTTTAAGGCAAATTTTGATCCCCTACTTAATAAATTAAACACACTAATTAAATTCTGGAAAACGCTCCCGATGTCTTTAATAGGCCGAATAAATGCAATAAAAATGATCTTTCTACCACAAATTTTATACCTATTTCAATCGATTCCTATATACTTACCAAAGAAGTTTTTTAAAAAACTCGACTCAGATATCACTAATTTTACTTCGGAGTCACGTGAGTGACTTTGTGAAGAACCCGCTCAGTGCGCAGGCGCGGCATTACGCCAGCAGTGCAACAGCGGCGGCAGCTGGAGGAAGGCTCTCCGGCTGCAGTTTAAAAGACGGACCGTTGGGTAAGTATGCTGAAGTTATCTAACGGAGAAGGAGAGTTAAAGCGTGTACTTACGAAATGAGTTCACAAAAGAAAAGACTCTCGAAGAGAACTGCCCCCAGCTCATCTCCACCAGAGGAGCGTTCAATCGCAGGGGGACAGCAACAGGCGGCAGGAACGCTCATAGAGCGCTCCGCTATCCCGGAGACTGAGCCGAGCCCAGTCCCGCTAATGCCTGCACAGCGGACAGGGAGGAAAGCCATGAGGAAAAGTATCCGGCCGGTCATTTCTGATTCGTCGGAGGGGGACATGTCTCCACCGAAACGGAGGAGAGACAGCCGCCAGAGCTTACAACAGCTCTTGGAGCAGATGCTCCAGCGGGATGCGCAGAAGGAGCGTTCCCGCGGAGGTAGGTCAGGCACCTCCTCCACAGTGTCTTGTGCACTGCCCTCTGCACCCTCATTACTGGAGGCTAGCATTGGTGACCAGGGTTGGGCTGGTCTGGAACAGGGGCTGGCGGACGAATTCGGCGGTATGCAACCCCACGTGCTGGAAGACCGCTGGAACCAAAAATGGCGGCCAGCATAAATCATCTATCAAATAAGCCCTTGCAGGAGAAGGTACTGCTAGAGGCGCTTGAACTGTACACAGCACCAGAGAACTGTGAGGCCCTCAGAGTGAAGACTGTGAACAGCCAGATCTGGGGGCACGTGGGGTCAAACATGCATAACCATGAAGTCAAGCTACAACGGATCCTGAGGCTCCTGACGTCGGCCATAACAGCCTTTGCTCGTTCTGTGGATAGTACGGAGATGGATACGTGCCAGCAGGATGTGCTGGCACTGATGTGCAACACACAATTTGAAATTAACAATCTCTGGCGCGAAAACATAAGACCTGCCCTCAATCCCAAATTTGCAGGGTTGTGCAGAGCCCCAGCTGCAGAGACGGATGCTCTGTTATTTGGGAAAGACCTCAATAAACAACTGAGGGACATGGAGGAAGCAGCGAAAACTTTCGGCCTCATGAGGGCAGGCCCCGGGACGAGCAAACCAAGAGCTGCAATACCCAAGCGGCAGCACCCCATGGCATCCACCAGTCGACGTCCTCAGTATGGGACTGGTGAAAGCTCGGGGACCGCATTTTATTCCCAAAGATCTTTTTTAGATCAGGGCCCACAGCGGACCCCATGGAAAATGCGCCACCCCCCAACATCGCCAGCACGTCAGACAAACAAACCGTACAAAAACCTCAGGAAACAAAAGAAACACCAATAACCATGGAGGTAGGTGGGTCTGGTTCCTGCCAGCATATAGAGAATAAGGGTGCTTTACTAACAGGGGGGAGATTACACTTGTTTAAAGAAGCATGGGTTACTGTCACGAGTGACAAGTATATACTCAACAGCATTAGTGGATATAAAATTCAGTTCATGTCAGAACAATCGCCGCCAGTTCAGCATTGGCCCCAAAGGGTATTTTCTCCCTCCGTCAAAGAGAAACGTGAGGGACAAGCTGAACTGGTGAGACTTATCACAAAGGGGGTCATCGAAAAGACCAAACATGAACCTTTGGAATTTGTATCAAATATATTCACTAAAACCAAAAACGATGGGGGATGTCGCATCCTCATCGACTTAAGATCACTAAATAAGTTTGTTCAGTATATACATTTCAAAATGGAAACATTTGTTACTGCCAAACAACTGATTTCCAAAGGATATTTCATGGCAAGCATTGATCTTAGAGATGCGTACTATTCAGTCCCCATACACAAAGATCATTGCAGATACCTAAAATTTATCTGGTTGGGGCAGCTGTGGCAGTACAAAGCATTGCCCAATGGGATAACTTCGGCCCCAAGATTATTTACCAAAATATTGAAAATAGCCATGGCAATACTAAGAAAACAAAAACATATTGTCATGGCATATTTGGATGATATTCTGATAGTAGGGAAAACGAAGGAATTGGCTAGGGCAGCAGTATCAGCTACAAAACAGCTCCTCGAAACTCTGGGGTTCATCATCCATCCAGATAAATCTAAGTTGAAGCCATCCACTATCATGGACTACCTGGGCTTCACAATTAACTCAGTCCATATGACTGTTACCTTGCCAAAGGAAAAAATGGTTGCATTAGCACAATCATGCAACAATTTAATGGTCAACAAACGACCAACTATTCGACAAGTAGCAAGAGTGATTGGGAAAATGGTAGCAGCATTTCCGGCTACACAATTCGGACCTTTGCACTATCAAAATTTACAAAGAGCAAAGGTACAGGCACTAAAGCGACATACAGGTCACTATGATCGTGTCATGAAATTACCCACTGAAGCAATATCAGAGCTACAGTGGTGGGCAGAAAATGTTTGGCATAGTGTCAGCTCTATCATTATCACTAATCCTACTTTAGTTCTTCAAACAGATGCCAGTGCTCAAGGCTGGGGAGCAACTAACTCCATATCCAGCACAGGTGGTAGATGGACTAACCTAGAGTCAACGTTACTACTGACACTGGGCATTAACTATCTAGAGATGTTGGGAGCCTTTTATGGTTTAAAAGCATATGTATCTACTATGCAGCACTTGCATGTTCGGTTACAAATAGATAATACTACGGTGGTGGCTTATATTAACCATATGGGCGGCATAAAATCACTATCATGCGACAAATTGGTCAATGTGATTTGGCAATGGTGTGTCGAAAGACATATTTGGCTATCAGCTACTTATCTACCAGGTAAGCTAAACAAAGTGGCAGACACCAGGTCACGCAAATTCAATGATAACATAGAATGGATGTTAAACCCTAAAGTATTTGCTAAAGTTATTTAGCAGTATGGAACGCCAGATATTGATTTATTTGCATCATGACTAAATCACCAGTTACCTATGTATGTCGCTTGGGAACCAGACCCAGAGGCAGCAGCGCTAGATGCCTTCACGCTGGATTGGGGAAAGTTCTTCTTCTATGCTTTCCCTCCCTTCTGCCTCATCAGTCGGGTACTTCGCAAAATACAGATGGACTCTGCTTCTGGAATTTTGATGGTGCCCGACTGGCCTACACAGCCATGGTTCCCGGTTCTACATGACATGGTGGTTGAGTCACCAATGGTCTTTCCCAGTGATCCAGGATTATTAACTCACCCAGTAACAGGCATAAGCCACCCATGTCATGAGAAAATTAAACTCCTGGGTTGCAGGTTTTGAATAGACCTTATCTGGAACTGGGATTGTCCTAACGTACCATCACCACCATGTCGGCATCCCTTCGAACATCCACCAAGAGGCAGTACTTAAGCAGCATAAGAAAATGGGAGAAGTACTGCCAGGAAACAGGAACAACGTATGCAACAGCCACAGCCACCAACGTACTGGAGTTCCTGGCCCATCTACACCATGATGAAGGGATTAGTTACAGTGCCATCAACACAGCGCGGAGTGCTCTTTCTGCGTATCTCAAACCAGCAGGACAACAGGCAATGGGATCACATCCACTGGTGGTAAAACTGATGAAGGGTATTTATAATATCAAGCCCCCTAAACCCAGGTATACCCATATTTGGGATATCAGTGTGGTCCTGACATACCTCAGGGAATGGCCACCAGCCAGATCCCTCAGCCTCGAGCAATCTACATTAAAGACGCTCATGTTGATGGCACTCGTATCCGCTCAGAGGGTTCAGTCACTACACAAGTTAAGGCTGGACAACATGGTGACCACCCCAGATCAGATCACATTCATCATACAGGGTCTGGTGAAGCAAAGCAGGCCAGGAACAGCGAATCCACTGGTGGTATTCCGGGCCTACCCACAAGAGCCACGGTTGTGTGTCGTGACCCATCTACAACATTATATAGACACAACCCACAATATCAGAGGGAGTGAAAAAGCCTTATGGGTCAGCCACAAGAAACCTCATGGCCGGGTAACGAGCCAAACCATTGCAAGATGGCTCAAACAGGTGCTGAAGGCTGCCGGAATAGATACTAATACATTTAAATCTCATTCCACTAGGGCAGCATCTACATCAACGGCGGAAAGAATGGACGTACCGGTTGACCATATTCTGAATACAGCAGGATGGTCGAGGGAAACGACATTCAGAACTTTTTATAATAAGCCGTTGATGAAACCAGATTTATTTGCAGAGAAAATATTAGAAGCTGCAAATATATAATTTAAAGCCCGGGGGAGCTATTTAATTTTGTTATTGTTAATAAATACCTTTTTTGTTTCTTGAGAAACGGATTCATTGGTTGATTACGATAACACTTCCTCCCTCAAGAACTTTCGGCAGTGAGTGAAATAAAACTGTTACACGGTTTGAAATCACAGAGCTTTGAAATCTTCACGAAGTCACTCACGTGACTCCGAAGTAAAATAGTAAGATTAAACGAGAACTTACCAGTTTGAAGTTTGATCTGTATTTTATGAGGAGTTACGATGAGGGATTACGTGCCCTCCGCTCCCACCCTCATTATATGGATCAAACTAATAAATTGATGTCTCCTTTTCTTTACTATCTTTACTTCAAATACCTGTGTCTATCTGTGATTCCACACCGCTGCTTGGAAGTATGCCGCGCCTGCGCACTGAGCGGGTTCTTCACGTAATCCCTCATCGTAACTCCTCATAAAATACAGATCAAACTTCAAACTGGTAAGTTCTCGTTTAATCTTACTATTTTATATGGGACTATAAATCACATAGAATACAAAAAACTCATCTGAATAAACCTAAAGTATTAGGGGGTTTAGCACTACCTAATTTTATGTATTATTACTGGTCAGTAAATATTAAAAATATGATTCAACTGATGGATAACACCGCCCAGCAAGTGGACTGGATTGTAATGGAAAAAGAGGATTGCTCCTCTGGAAACATTGGAACGATCCTCCTCTCTCCAATGAAACTGAATAATATAAATTATAATAAGAACCCAATTATTCATAGTACAATCCGAATTTGGAAACAAATAAAACAAAATTTAAAATTAAGATATTTATCACTTTTATTACCTATAGTTAATAACCCTTCGTTTAATCCCTCTATTATAGATAAAGCTTTTACACATTGGGATAGACTAGGAATTAAAATGCTCGGTGACTTGTATGAAACTGGAAAATTACTTTCATTTCAACAATTACAAATAAAATATAAACTCGGAAATAATCAATATTTTAAATATTTTCAAATATGCGACTATTTGAAAATATATACAAAAGATCATTATAATAACCCAGCAGATGTATTGGATGAGGCAATGCAGATAAAAGCTGAATCAGCAAACTTAATATCATATTTGTATAATATTATCTTAAATGTACAAATACCATCTACGGGGGGTATCAGAAGAGACTATGAACAAGAGTTAGCTATTAAAATTTCAAAGGAAAGTTGGAATGAACACTTATTAAACGTGCATAAATGTTCGATTAATGTAAGACACACTTTAATACAATTAAAAATTTTACATAGATTATATTATTCGAAAACTAAAATTCATAAAATTTTCCAAAATGTATCATCTATTTGTGATAAATGTCAATCCCAAGAAGCTACTATAGCGCACTCATTCGTTTTCTGTACAAAAATTCAAAAATTTTGGAATGAAATTTTCGAAATCTTTACAAAATTATTTAAAATAAGACTGATACCCAAAGCAGAATGGATTATCTTCGGAATAACGGAAGATGGTCCAGAACTAAATGTGTTTCAAAAGAAACTAACAGACTATGGGTTAATAACTGGAAAAAAGCTAATTCTAAAATTTTGGAACAAGGCTCCAATACCAACTATAAACTTGTGGATTTCAAATATGTTCGAAACATTACACCTAGAAGAGATAAGACTCCTCCTAGCAGGTAAACCAGATCACTTCCACCTGACGTGGTCTGCATTTATAGAATTATTACAAATATAGGGTGCAAAGGTACCTTAAAAAAAAAATTTGAGGTCAGGTAAGGGGGGATGATAGTTGAAGAGTTGGTATGTCCCATTTACGTAATGCTCATAAAAATATTTGTTTCTCTCTTTTTCCTCTTTCTCTTTCTCTTTCTTTTCTAGGGTCTATTTCTTAACTCTTTTTCTTTTGTTTTTAATTTTGTTCTTATAGGGTCTTCCTCCTTTTTTGTCACATTTTCTACGCTCTCACTTTTATCTTCACTTTCTTCTTTCTTTCAATCTTTTCCTTTTCTAGTGTAAAAAACAAATGGAGTACATTAATTGTAAGAAGACATAAGTGACGAGTACTAACATATGTGGTTGTAATGTAATGTACTTCTAATAAATAAAAAATTTAAATAAAAAAAAATAAAAAAAAACATTTGCTCACCAGTGACTCGATGTCACTATCAATACCAGGCCAATACACAAACCTTCTGGCTATTGACTTCATGCTTACTATGCCAGGATGTTCGGCATGAAGTTCGTTCATAATTTTGTTTCTCAAAGACTCTGGTACAACCACTGTGTAACCCCACTTAATGCAACCCTGCTCACATGATAATTCATGGCATCGCTTATGGAAATATTTCAGTTCTGAGTTCAATCCACTCGATTTCAGTCCAACCATTCAATGTGTGTTCATAAACCCACTTTAGCACATTGTCTTTCTTTGTTTCTGATGCAATTTCTGTTGCAGTCACTGGAAAGTCTTCATCTACCACTTGCAGTGTGTAGATTGAGTTCTCACTTCCCACGTCAGAGTTCTCCTGGGGCAACCGGGACAACGCCTCTGTAGTCATACTGGGACAGCAAAATTGCCCAGCGCTGGATCCTTGATGCCGCCATGGAAGGTATAGCTGACCTGGGACCAAGTATCACTAGTAGTGGCTTGTGATCAGTCACTAGGGTGAATGGTCTGCCGAGAAGAAACTGATGGAATATCTTGATTCCGAACACGATGCTGAGTGCTTCCTTTTCTATCTGCGCATAATTGCATTCACTCTATGATAGGATTCGGGATGCAAAAGCAATAGGCTTTTACTGTCCGTCATTCATTACGTGGGAGATCACTGAACCTACACCATAAAGCATCACAAGCAAGTTTCATCTCGCGTGTCATATCATAGTGAACAAGGAGTTTGTCACTTGTCAAGTTTTCCTTGCAGATGTCATATACACGTTGCTGTTCCTTTCCCCATGTCTATTTCACGTCTTTTTGTAGCAGATGATGTAGTGGCTTTAGCACAGTTGCTAAATCTGGAAGGAATCGTGCACTCGAGCACCATCCCAAGGAATGATCGTAGCTCTGACACATTGTTGGGTTTTGGAGCATTCACTATTGCTTCAACTTTCGCTTTCACAGGAGGAAGTCCGTTGGCGTCTACTTTCAGTCCAAGGTAGACCATCTCTGACTGCGCAAATGCACATTTACTTTGTTGCAGTTTGACATTGTGGCAGTTCAGTCTTATGAGAACTTGCTCGAGGATTTCCAGATAATAATAATAATAATAATTCATTTTATTTACTGGTGCCTTTCTAAAACCCAAGGACACCTTACAAGGCATAGAATCACAAAAATACAAAACACATAATCGGAATAAATTAAATATAAAAACACCACGGTACACAAATCAAGGACAGAATTCAATTTCAAAAGCACAAAAAGAAAATAAACACAATTTGAGGAGAGAGCAGCCGCGACCAATTCGCGCCAGCGTCCACTCTCCCCTCCGACTGCCATCTTGCACACGGACTAACAGGCACGGCACACAAAAATCATCCCCCCACAATGACCACCACTGTGGGGGAAGGCACAATGTCCAGTCCCCAACCCAGTTCTCCCCAGAGTCAGGCCCAATGAGGCCACCACAGTTGCCTCTACGGAGGCCCGATGTTCCTGGCCATCGGGAGAGTCCTCGCAGCGGCTGGAACGGCCGGTTTCCCAGCGGAGTCGATGGCACCTGAAGCCGACAGGGCCGCACCGATTTGGAGCCACGAGGCTCCCGATGCTCCGCAGTCCCGTAGCCCGGAGGTGTTGATCTCGGCGGTCAACGCATACCGGAGCTCCAGCGCGTCGTTCCAGCGCGGCGACCCAGGCAAGACATCGCCTGCTACACTCTCCGATAGCGCTCCAGCGCTGTGCCGCCACCGAAGCTGAAGGTGCTGGGCAGTCCCCGTCAGGTAACGGCGCTCCATGCCCGCTGGTAGGCCATGAGGACGGGTAGACGAGGCAGCCTGGAGAAAAAGCTGCCTCACCGACCAGGTAGGGACCCAGAAATAGTTTCCCCCTTACCCCCCCACAATAAAAGTCAAAATCCCCCAAACAAACAAAGAAATAAAAAACGCTAAAACTAAAGAAAAAGTGAATTTGACGGACGGCTGCTGTTTAGCAGCCGTTCCTCCAAGATGGCGGCTCCTCCTTCTACCATGTTCTACCATGCCTTCTGTGAATATCAATAGGTCATCCTGGTTGCACACACAGTGTGGAATGCCTTGTAATATTTGGTCCATGACAGACTGAAAAATTTTCGGGGAGCATTTCACATACACACAGCTTTGTATATGAATACAAGCCCTTATGTGTGTTGATCGTCCAGTACTGCTGACTTTCCTTATCAACATTGAGTTGGGCGTAAACGTGAGACAAATCAAGTTTAGTGAAGACTCTTGCTCCGCTAAGTTCTGCGTACAGATCTTGTGAGGTTGGTAACAGATATTGTTCGTCATCAACGGCTTGGTTGATTGTGACTTTGTGGTCACTACATAGTTGAACAGTTTTGTCAGCCTTGGGTACGGCCACAATTGGCATTGCCCCTTTACTCTGGTCTGTCTTCACAAGTACTCCATTACGCTCTAATCTGTCGAGTTCTACCTCCACTTGTTGCTTTAGTGCATATGGTACAGGTCTTGGTCGACAATACACAGGTCTCACATCTTGCTTAAGTCGAATGTGTACAGAGTACGCTGTTATTCCCGTGTCACTGTCAGCAAAAATGTTTGGATATTTGCTTATGACGTTTTCAAGACGTGATTTGGACAAATCGACGCTGAAAATGTTCTTCCAGTCTAATTCTATTCTACTCAGCCAATCCTTTCCAAGGAGGGTTTGTTTATTTCTGTAGCTGGCCACTATGATGGGCAGTGTTACCGACTGACCATTATGCTGAACTTTACAGTTCATTTGTCCACAAGTCTCCAAAACTTTGCCCGAGTAGGTTCTCAGCTTGACCTTACTCACAAACAATTGTATCTGTGCGAACTTCGTTTCGTACAGGTCTCTGCTCATGACCGAACAATATGCTGCCGTGTCAATACACATATAGATTAGCTGTTCATTAATCAATAGTTTAGTTCGAAAGTCCTTGCCTTGGCTGGTTGTAGGCTTATCGATGTTGGTTGCATAAATGGTGTACAACCCAAGTTCATTTCCATCTGAGTTCACCTCCAAGTTGTGAACTCCTCTCTGGTGTTGTTGCTTGATTCCCGCAGATTGTTGGTTTCCTGTTTTATGCTTGGCCCGACATGCTGAGATGATATGCCCTTTCTTCTGGCAGTTATAGCACTTGGCCATTTTGAACTGACAAAATTGGGATGAGTGATTACCGTTGCAACGATAACAACTGGCTGAACTGGGTTCCCCGCCACATTTTGGTTTTGGTTTTGCGCCTCTTGGTTTGGCCATAGGCACTGCCTTGTGACTGTAAACGGCCACTGCAGTCTGTGGTGGATGAAACTCGCGAGCGTTCTTTGATGCTATCTCCATTGTGGTAGCAATCTTGCATGCTTTCTCGAATGTAAGATCTGGAGTGTTTATGAGTTTGGACTGAATTTGTTCATCCATCAGACCACAAACAAATCTGTCGCGTAATGCTCGTCCGAGAAAGGTTCCAAAGTTACAGTGTAAACTTACGTTTTTCAAGGCAACAATGTACTCATTGATTGTCTCATTCTGCTTCTGGTTTCTAGTGCCAAATTTATAGCTTTCTGCAATTTCAAGAGGCTTTGGCTTGAAGTGCTCCTCCAACTTATTTGTAATGTCATTGAAAGGCACGTCTTTTGCCTTTAAGGGCGCAATGAGATTCACGAGTGTGCCGTACACTTCAGGACTGATCTCCGTGAGCAGAATCGCTTTCTTGTGTTCGCAAACGGCCTTATTTGTTTCAGTCACTATCTCTCCTTCACCACTAATCTCCAATATATTGTTTGCCATGAAAAACATGTTTGCTCTCTCCATATAGGAGCTGAACGGCTCTCTACTCTTGTCAAAAGTTCCAAGGTTTCCCATGTAGCCTGTGGACGCTGCCATCGTGTCGTTCTCTTTTTTAAAATAATTGGTCCGTTCAAAAAACCCAAATTCCTGTCTGGTCTGGTGTAGCAATTCACCTAAAACCTAGCCGTACAAAGACTATTCAGCTTGAGGAATTCGACAAAAAAAACTCAGTCCAAAATGTTATACAATCCCACGTGACGACATCTTGCCACGTAGACACAACATAGAGATAGCCTGACAAACTCTCGCCGATTTATCCAGCTGCTGTTTTAAACTACAGCCCCCTGCATAGAAGGATCTGCAGGCCTCTCATGTCCAGCTCGCGAACAACTGCGACACAACTCCGTATTTACTGTTTAAACTGTTAAACAATCCTGAGTGTTGCGAAACAGTCCTGCACTGTATTTACAGGATGTGTTCACAATCTCTATCCCATCCGCATCGCCAATTTTGTTATATTCCGGACAGCAGAATGAACAATAACTTACACACAGGCTGGCTGGATCACAAGAGAGTTTTATTACCCAACATTCCCTACTTATATGCAAAACCAACTCATTAGCATATAATGAATATGCATGAATACATTACACCCTTTCATCTCCCCTCCTCTATTCTATCCCTTCCTCCCACTCTTCCCCGCTCCTCCTCTCTGCCCTCCCCAGTAACCCAGAGGCAAAGATAATTGTAATATGGTGGAGGTGGGAAGTTGTCCTCCCCTCCTCACCTCTTCCCTCTCCCCTCTCCACTCCTCTCATCATCTACTCCCATAATTTCCTCCTCCCCATTCTCTCCTCTCATCTTTCCTCCCCTCTTCACCCCTCCCCCTCCACCCTCTCTCCTCCTCCCCTCTCATCCTTCCCCTCTCTTCTCTCCTCTCGCCCCTCCCCTCTTCTATCTCCTCCACTCTCCTCCCATCTCCTCTCCTCTTCTCACACCTCCCTTCTCCCTTCCCCTCTCCATTCCTCTCGTCTCTTCTCCTCTCCTCCCCTCCACTACTCCCCTCATCTCCCCTCCTCTCCTCTCTTCTCGCCTCTCACCTCTCCACTCATCCCATATCCTCTCCTCTCCTCTCCTGTCCTCCCCTCAAATCCAGCACCAAAGATAATTGTAATATGGTGAGATTCTCCTCTCCTCTGCTCCCCTTTCCTCTACCCTCCTCCGCTGACCTCTCCTCCCATCTCCTCTCTTGCCCTCCTCTCCACTCCCCTCCCATCTCCTATCCTCTCCTTTCCATTCCTCCACACTCCTCTCCTCCATCTCTTCTCCCACTAATCTCCCATTTCATCTCCTATCTTCTCCCCGCTCCACTCTCCTCCCCTCCCTTCCCCTATCCTCTTATCCTCTCTCCTCCCCGCCCACTCTCCTCTCCTCAAATCCAGCATCAAAGATACAGCCCTCCATAATGTTTGGGACAGACTCATCATTTATTTATTTGCCTCTGCGTTCCACGTGGTTAAAGTGCACATTGTCAGCGAGAGAGAGTGAGGAGAGGGAGGGTGCTAGGGAGGGAGAAATTGGGAGGGAGCGAGAGAGGGAGGGAGAGAGATGCAGGGAGAGAAGGAGGGAGATCGGAAGCATGAGAGTGAGAGGAGAGAGGGAGAGATGCAGGGAGAGAGTGTGTAGTGACAGTCTTTACGACATCTCAAGGTTTTAGTCCCCGATTGTCACTAATTTGCTGGCCAGGGTTAGATAAGTATCGTTACACATTCCACGAGACATTCCAAGTTGGCGAAAGATGAATATTCCAGAAACAGTCACTTCATTAATAGTTTCTTTATTATAGTACAAAGCATAGAAACGTAGAAACATAGAAAATAGGTCCAGGAGGAGGCCATTCGGCCCTTCGAGCCAGCACCGCCATTCATTGTGATCATGGCTGATCGTCCCCTATCAATAACCCATGCCTGCCTTCTCCCCATATCCATTGAATCCACTAGACCCTAGAGCTCTATCTAACTCTCTCTTAAATCCATCCAGTGATTTGGCCTCCACTGCCCTCTGTGGCAGGGAATTCCATAAATTCACAACTCTCTGGGTGAAAAAGTTTTTTCTCACCTCAGTCTTAAATGGCCTCCCCTTTATTCTAAGACTGTGGCCCCCTGCTTCTGGACTCGCCCAACATTGGGAACATTTTTTCCTGCATCTAGCTTGCCCAGTCCTTTTATAAATGTATATGTTTCTATAAGATCCCCCCTCATCTATCTAAACTCCAGTGAATACAAGCCTAGTCTTTTTAATCTTTCCTCATATGACAGTCCCACCATCCCACGGATCAATCTCGCTGCCTCAATCACAAGGATGTCCTTCCTCAAATTAGGAGACCAAAACTGAACGCAATACTCCAGATGTGGTCTTACCAGAGTCCTATACAACTGCAGAAGAACCTCTCTACTCCTATACTGAAATCCTCTTGTTATGAAGGCCAACATTCCATTAGCTTTCTTCACTGCCTGCTGTACCTGCACGCGAACTTTCAGTGACTGGTGTACAAGGACACCCGGTCTCGCTGCACCTCCCCCTTACCTAACCTAACCCCATTGAGATCATAATCTGCCCCCTTGTTTTTGCCACCAAAGTGGATAACCTCATATTTATCAATATTATACTACATCTGCCACGCATCTGCCCACTCATTCAACCTGTCCAGGTAACCCTGCAACCTCCTAACATCTTCTTCAGCATTCACACTGCCACCCAGCTTTGTGTCATCCGCAAACTTGCTGGTGTTACTCCTAATTCCCTCTTCCAAATCATTAATATATATGGTAAACAGTTGCGGCCCCAACACCGAGCCTTGCGGCACTCCACTCGCCACTGCCTGCCATTTTGAAAAGGACCCGTTCACTCCTACTCTTTGCTTCTTGTCTGCCAACCAATTTTCTATCCATGTCAACATCCTACCCCCAATACCATGTGCTCTAATTTTAGTCACCAGTCTCCCGTGCGGGACCTTATCAAAGGCTTTCTGAAAGTCTAGATACACTACATCCACCCCTTCATCCATTTTACTTGTCACATCCTCAAAATATTCCAGAAGATTAGTCAAGCATGATTTTCCTTTCATAAATCCATGCTGACTTGGACTAATCCCTTTACTGCTATCCAAATGTTCCATTATTACCTCTTTAATAATTGACTCCAGCATCTTTCCCACCACCGAAGTCAGGATAACTGGTCTGTAATTCCCCGTTTTGTCTCTCGCTCCTTTCTTGAAAAGTGGGATAACATTAGCTATCCTCCAATCTACAGGAACTGATCCTGAATCTATTGAACATTGGAAAATGATCACCAATGCATCCACTATTTCTAGAGCCACCTCTCTGAGGACCCTGGGATGCAGTCCATCAGGCACCGGGGATTTATCATCCTTCAGTCCCATTAGCCTACCCAATACTATCTCTCGCCTAATGAAAATTTCTTTCAGTTTCTCTACCCCCTTAGATCTTCTGTCCTCCAGTACTTCTGGGAGATTGTTTGTGTCTTCCTTAGTGAAGACAGATCCGAAGTACCTGTTCAACTCTTCTGCCATTTCCTTGTTCCCCATAATAATTTCACCCGTGTCTGCCTTCAAGGGACCCACATTTGACTTTGCTATTCTTTTTCCCTTAACATATGTAAAGAAGCTTTTACTGTCCTTCTTTATATTCCTGGCCAGCTTCCCTTCGTACTTCATCTTTTCAGCCCGTACAGCCCGTTTTGTTTCCTTCTGTTGTCCTATTAAAGTTTCCCAATCCTCTGGCTTCCGGCTACTCTTTGCTGTGTTATACATCTTTTCTTTTAGTTTTATTCTATCCCTAACTTCTCTTGTCAGCCACGGTTGCCTCCTACACCCTTAGAATCTTTATTCATTTTTGGAATGAAATGATCCTGTGGCTTCCGGATTATGCCCAGAAATTCCTGCCATTGCTGTTCCACCGTCATTCCTGCTAGTATCCCTTTCTAGTCTGCCTTGGCCAGCTCCCCTCTCATGCCTTCATAGTCCCCTTTGTTCAACTGCATCACTGACACTTCTGATTTAACCTTCTCCTTCTCAAATTGCAGATTAAAACTAATCATATTATGATCACTACCTCCAAGCGGTTCCTTTACCTCGAGTTCTCATCAAATTTGGTTCATTGGACAACACTAAATCCAGAATTGCCTTTTCTCTGGTCGGCTCCATTACAAGCTGCTCTAAGAATCCATCTCGGAGGCACTCTACAAACTCTCTTTCTTGGGGTCCTGAACCAACCTGATTTTCCCAGTCTACCTGCATATTGAAATCTCCCATCACCACAGTGGCATTACCTTTGTTACATGCCAGTTTTAACTCCTGCTGCAACTTACACCCTACATCCGGGCTACTATTTGGGAGTCTGTAAATAACACCAATTAATGTCTTCTTGCCTTTACAATTCCTCAACTCAATCCACAGTGACTCTACCTCGTCAGTCCCTATGTCTTCCCTCGCAAGGGACTGAATTCCATCCCTCACCAGCAGAGCTATCCCCCTCTCCACTGCCCACCTGCCTGTCCTTTCTATAGGATGTATAACCCTGAATATTAAGTTCCCAGGCCCGATCTTCCTGCAGCCACGTCTCAGTAATCCCCACAATGTCATATCTACCAACCTCTAACTGAGTCTCAAGCTCATCTACTTTACTTCTTATACTTCGCGCATTCATATACAATACTTTTAATTCCTTTCACATCGATCCCTATTACACTTGGCCATACTCTCCTTTGCCTTTGTGAGCTTCCTTTCCCGTTAATTCTGGGGTCATTAACTATCCCTTTACTCCCTTTCCCTTTAACTCCATCATCGACTATCCCATTTGACACCACCACCCCACCCCCTTATTTAGTTTAAAACCACCTGTGTCGCCGTGGCAAACCTGCCTGCCAGAATGCCGGTCCCCCACCTGTGAAGGTGCAATCCGTCCCTCTTGTACAGTTCCCCCTTACTCCAAAACAGATCCCAGTGGTCTAAGAACCTAAATCCCTGCCCCCTACATCAGTCACACATTCAGGTCCTGTATCTCCCTGTTCCTGCTCTCACCAGCACGAGGAACTGGAAGCAAACCGGAGATAACCACCCTGGAGGTCCTGCTTTTCAGCACTTTCCAAGCTCTCTGATGTCACGCTTCAGAATATTCATCCCCTTCTTTCCGACATCATTTGTGCCAACATGCACTACAACATCCGGCTGTTCACCTTCGCCCTTGAGGATTTTCTGCACTCTGTCCGTGAATTCTGGATCCTGGCACCAGGAAGGCAGCACACCATCCTCGAATCCCATTTGTTGCCGCAGAAACCCCTGTCCGTACCTCTCACAATGGCGTCTCCAACCACCACTGCGTTACCTGACGTTGGACTATTTGGTTTTGGCTCAACATTACCCCTTGCTTTGCAAGCCAGTCTGCCGCTCAGTGCGTTAACGTCTTCTGTCCCAACAGCTTCTAAGTGGGTGAACCTGTTCACAAGAGGCACAACACCCGGGGACCTTTGTATTCCATGTTTACTTCCCTTTCTCACTGTCACCCACCTTCCCGCTTCCAGTACCTTCGGTGTAATAATCTTGCTGTAGGACTCATGGAGGAATGACTCAGCCTCTCGGATGAACCTGAGGTCATCCACTTGCTTCTCCAGTTCCCCAACACGGTCCTTCAGGAGCTGTACCTGGATGCACTTCTCACATTTGTAGCAGCCAGAGGCACCAGCGGTGTCTTTGACCTCTACAAGCATCGCACTGAATCAGCTTGCCTGATATCTCCTTCTTTCATCTCTCCCTCTCCAGCGTTGCGTCCTCTCCTCAGCGAAGACTCTCGAGCCAAAGACTCATGGCACTTCCCTCACAAGGCCGCTCCCTCACTGCCGCTCCCTTAAAGCAGTCTTGCTTATATTGACATAAATTGCCTAATTTACCAATTTACAAACCAAATTCCTCTGTTTTAAACTGTTTTCCCCATGTTACTTACTCCCCTTCCCCCACGGGCTTCAGCCAATCAGCTCTTCTCCCTGCTATTCTTTGTTGCTGCTTGTCCAAGATCCAGGTAAGCTCTTATATAAAAGCAGTAAGATAATTCATAAAGCTTCTTCTTGTAAAATCACATCGTCTGACAACAGAAATATCAATTATTAGCACGCCGCCGGCGAAGGGCCGGCGGCGTGCTAATACCTAAAGAAAAGGATTCGTCAGACATCAGCCAATTCCGGCCAATATGTCTCCTCAACGTCGAGGGAAAAATCTTTTTTAGCATTGTATCACAAAGGCTGTCCACCTATCTGGTAACAAACAAGTACATTGATACATCTGTACAGAAAGCAGGAATTCCAGGATTTTCGGGCTGCTTGGAGCATACAAGCATGATCTGGCACCAGATCCAAGCAGCTAAGAAGGACAAGAGAGACCTACATGTGATCTTCCTCGATCTGGCCAATGCATTTGGTTCAGTTCCCCATGAACTCCTTTGGGAATCTTTTGCCTTTTTCCATGTACCAGAGCTCATCACCACACTGGTCAAGAAATATTACCAAGACCTGCAGCTGTGCTTCACAACAGCTGACTTCAGTACAACATGGCAGCGCTTGGAAGTAGGCATCATGGCAGGCTGCACAGTCTCACCCTTGGCCTTTACAATGGCCATGGAAGTCATCATCAGGGCCTCAAAATGGGTGGTGGGCGGTGAACGAACCAGGGCTGGGCTCCGTCTGCCACCCATCAGGGCATACATGGACGACATGACAACACTAACCACTACTGCAGCATGCACCAAGCGGCTACTTGGAAAGCTGCAGGAGAACATCAAGTGGGCCCGAATGAAAATCAAACCAAGTAAATCTCGAAGCATCTCCATAGTCAAGGGGGTGCTTAGAGACACAAGGTTCTGTATTGGTGACGACCCAATACCAACAGTGTCTGAGCAGCCAGTTAAAAGCCTGGGAAGATGGTATAACGCAAGTCTCAAGGACAAAGAGCAGGTGCAACAACTAAGGCAAGAAATTGTCAATGGTCTGGAGAACATCAATCAGACCCTACTGCCTGGGAAACTGAACCTCTGGTGCCTACAGTTTGGACTCCTTCCTCGGACAATGTGGCCACTGACCGTTTATGAAGCCCCAATAACAACTGTGGAGAAGATGGAGCAAACCATAACTTCATACGTGAAGAAATGGCTCGGTGTCCCACGATGTCTAACTAACATCGGCCTCTATGGCAAAGGGGTCCTGGAACTACCTCTCACTAGTCTAACAGAGGAATATAAGTGTTCTAAAGTAAGACTCCAGATGACACCGAGGCACTCTAGAGACAAGACCATCAGTGCTGTTGCGCCGCCCCTAGCAACTGGCCGGAAGTGGACACCATCTGATGCAGTACAGCAAGCTTCATCAGCCCTGAGGCACAAAGACATAGTGGGGCAAGTCCAGCAGGGAAGAGGAGGCTTTGGCCTTACGACAAGTAAACCAACTTGGCGAAAGGCCACAACATCAGAGCGGAGGACGTTGGTGGTTGAGGAGGTGCGGCGACAGGAGGAGGCCGCAAGAAGTGCAAAGGCGGTCTCTCTTGCCAAGCAGGGGCAATGGATGCAGTGGGAAGGTGTGGAGTGGAGGAAGATCAGCTGGAAAGAACTATGGGAAATGGAAGCAAGCAAGATCAGCTTCATCATCAGAGCGACATATGACGTGCTTCCATCACCAAAGAACCTCCATCAGTGGTACGGCGAGGATCCAACCTGTGCCATCTGCCCAACTCCAGCGACCCTCAAACACATCATGGTAGGCTGCAAGACCAGCCTCACGCAAGGGAGATACACGTGGCGGCATAATCAGGTACTAAAAATCCTGGCATCAGCCCTTGAGAACAGGCGGTGTGCGACCAACTCCTTGCCTCCGAGAGCAAGCAACCCTCCCCTAAGGGTAATAACCTTTGTCCGAGAAGGACAGAAAACTTCTAAACTTCCTTCCACCAGATCAGAAGAAGGAAGCCAATGCAGGGCCCGTGACTGGAGGATGCTGGCGGACATCGGCCGACAACTAATTTTTCCACCTGAAATTGCTTCCACCACCCTCAGGCCAGACTTGGTGTTCTGGTCCCCTTCACAGAAGGCTGCTTACATCATAGAGCTCACAGTTCCATGGGAGAACTCTGTTGAGGAGGCCTATGAGCGTAAGAAGCTGCGCTACGCAGAGCTTGCAGCAGAGGCAACGCAGCGTGGCTGGAACACCAAAGTCTATCCAGTTGAAGTGGGATGCAGAGGATTTGTTGCGTCATCTACCATCAGACTGCTGAAGGAGCTTGGAATCCACGGTCAGGCTCTGCGGAAGACCATAAGATCACTCTCAGAGGCGGCTGAAAGAAGCAGCCGGTGGATTTGGCTCAAGCGGAAAGACCCATGCTGGGCCCCAAGTATGTCGGGGTGAATCTTTGGGATGGTTTGACACGGGACATGCGCTGAGGGTTGATCATCCTGCAGCGGGCCGCCCTTGTGGAGGGTGTATAGTGTTAAAAGGCCGAAACACCCAGTGATGCAAGGGTACACTACTGATGATGTGTCCTGTGCCCAACTGTCCTGAAGGTTAACCCCCCCCCCCCACCCCTCCCCCCCCGATGTTGAGCGTCTACCACTCTCAACAATCAACAAATGTCGTGAAATGCTCCCCACCTATTGGCACAAGGGACTTCTTAACATCTTGTCCTGTGTATTTGATTCTGATAATCTGGACTCGTCCAGTGACTGCTGTGAAAGGACAGCTGACAACATGGGAAAGTCCATGTGACAGCTTGGAGAGACAGCTGACAGGAGGGAACAGACCCCACTGGGGCCGTCATGGGCTAGCTACCCATGACAGCAGTCCCCAACACTGTTTCAGCTAGTTGGAGACACCCGCTAAATGCTACTAAAAGTAAAATAAAGAGAATACCCCTAGAGCCTGCGAGAGCGGGGGCGGAAGATGGCTCACCGATTGATAACACGGTTACAGACCCAGGAACGGAAACGACTACTGACAAGGAGAGCATGGCACATGAGACATCCACAACAGCTGCGGGACACAAACTTCAGGTGTGCATCTGTGGTTGGGAGAAATTAACATCAGTGAAGGGCTTGAAGATCCACCAAGGGAAGAAAAAGTGCTTGAGAGAGCAGAAACATGGGCCTCGCATTGACCAGTACTTCTTACGAAGCAACCAGTCAAATCAGTCGAGTGAAGCACAGCGACGGGACACAAACCAAAGTTCGCAGAGCATCAGCACCCATGTCACTGAAGAGGGTGATACAAGCACAGAAATGCCGGTGGAGGAGCCCACGCAACAACTACAAAGACCTCCATTGGAGGGAAAGATCAAAGGGCACAAACCTGGAGTGAAATGGCCCAAGGCTGTTGAAAAGAAAGAGTGGGAGACGGTCAACAGTGACCTTATACATATCTTGGAGCAACAAGCGGGCACAGCAGTGGAA
Organism: Malacoraja senta; assembly: GCA_038087875.1. Classification (NCBI taxonomy): domain Eukaryota; kingdom Metazoa; phylum Chordata; class Chondrichthyes; order Rajiformes; family Rajidae; genus Malacoraja; species Malacoraja senta. The sequence continues at coordinate 51,640 of JAXLNO010003322.1, forward strand.
AAGCTTGAAAGGATGGGCAACTCAATCTACAGCTATGGAGAAGAACGGTTTGGGGTGAGTAAAGGGAGAGGTGGAAAGAAATTACCAACACCAATCAAGTCCAGGAGGCAGCAGGAGATCGAGAGGCTAATCAGAGAGAGGAGACAGTTGAAAAAGCAATGGAAAAAAGCAACTGACGCAGAGAGAGAAGGTCTCATGCTACTCCAAGAGGACATCAAGAACCGATTGGCAACCTTGCGAAAAGCAGAGAACTTGAGGAAACTTCGCAAGAAGAAAGAACACACAAGAACACGGTTCTATAAAGACCCTTTCAAGTTCATCAAAGACCTCTTCGCAAAGGAAAAAAGTGGAACTTTGAAAACATCAAAACAGGAATTGGAGGAACACCTGGAAAAGGCCCACAAAGACACGAAAAGGCATGAGCAGTTGGTCATTCTACATGACATCCCGCCTATTCAACCACCTGAATTCAACATGGACACCAGCCCTCCGAGATGGAAAGAGGTGGAGAACACGGTCCGGCGAGCAAGAGCAGCATCAGCTCCGGGGCCAAACAGAGTACCATACAAGCTCTATAAGAACGCACCGGATGTGTTACGCTTTCTATGGAAGCTCATGAGGGTGGTGTGGAAGAAGCAAACAATACCTAAGGCTTGGCGAAGGGCCGGCGGTGTGCTAATACCTAAAGAAAAGGATTCGTCAGACATCAGCCAATTCCGGCCAATATGTCTCCTCAACGTCGAGGGAAAAATCTTTTTTAGCATTGTATCACAAAGGCTGTCCACCTATCTGGTAACAAACAAGTACATTGATACATCTGTACAGAAAGCAGGAATTCCAGGATTTTCGGGCTGCTTGGAGCATACAAGCATGATCTGGCACCAGATCCAAGCAGCTAAGAAGGACAAGAGAGACCTACATGTGATCTTCCTCGATCTGGCCAATGCATTTGGTTCAGTTCCCCATGAACTCCTTTGGGAATCTTTTGCCTTTTTCCATGTACCAGAGCTCATCACCACACTGGTCAAGAAATATTACCAAGACCTGCAGCTGTGCTTCACAACAGCTGACTTCAGTACAACATGGCAGCGCTTGGAAGTAGGCATCATGGCAGGCTGCACAGTCTCACCCTTGGCCTTTACAATGGCCATGGAAGTCATCATCAGGGCCTCAAAATGGGTGGTGGGCGGTGAACGAACCAGGGCTGGGCTCCGTCTGCCACCCATCAGGGCATACATGGACGACATGACAACACTAACCACTACTGCAGCATGCACCAAGCGGCTACTTGGAAAGCTGCAGGAGAACATCAAGTGGGCCCGAATGAAAATCAAACCAAGTAAATCTCGAAGCATCTCCATAGTCAAGGGGGTGCTTAGAGACACAAGGTTCTGTATTGGTGACGACCCAATACCAACAGTGTCTGAGCAGCCAGTTAAAAGCCTGGGAAGATGGTATAACGCAAGTCTCAAGGACAAAGAGCAGGTGCAACAACTAAGGCAAGAAATTGTCAATGGTCTGGAGAACATCAATCAGACCCTACTGCCTGGGAAACTGAAGCTCTGGTGCCTACAGTTTGGACTCCTTCCTCGGACAATGTGGCCACTGACCGTTTATGAAGCCCCAATAACAACTGTGGAGAAGATGGAGCGAACCATAACTTCATACGTGAAGAAATGGCTCGGTGTCCCACGATGTCTAACTAACATCGGCCTCTATGGCAAAGGGATCCTGGAACTACCTCTCACTAGTCTAACAGAGGAATATAAGTGTTCTAAAGTAAGACTCCAGATGACACTGAGGGACTCTAGAGACAAGATCATCAGTGCTGTTGCGCCGCCCCTAGCAACTGGCCGGAAGTGGACACCATCTGATGCAGTACAGCAAGCTTCATCAGCCCTGAGGCACAAAGACATAGTGGGGCAAGTCCAGCAGGGAAGAGGAGGCTTTGGCCTTACGACAAGTAAACCAACTTGGCGAAAGGCCACAACATCAGAGCGGAGGACGTTGGTGGTTGAGGAGGTGCGGCGACAGGAGGAGGCCGCAAGGAGTGCAAAGGCGGTCTCTCTTGCCAAGCAGGGGCAATGGATGCAGTGGGAAGGTGTGGAGCGGAGGAAGATCAGCTGGAAAGAACTATGGGAAATGGAAGCAAGCAAGATCAGCTTCATCATCAGAGCGACATATGACGTGCTTCCATCACCAAAGAACCTCCATCAGTGGTACGGCGAGGATCCAACCTGTGCCATCTGCCCAACTCCAGCGACCCTCAAACACATCATGGTAGGCTGCAAGACCAGCCTCACGCAAGGGAGATACACGTGGCGGCATAATCAGGTACTAAAAATCCTGGCATCAGCCCTTGAGAACAGGCGGTGTGCGACCAACTCCTTGCCTCCGAGAGCAAGCAACCCTCCCCTAAGGGTAATAACCTTTGTCCGAGAAGGACAGAAAACTTCTAAACTTCCTTCCACCAGATCAGAAGAAGGAAGCCAATGCAGGGCCCGTGACTGGAGGATGCTGGCGGACATCGGCCGACAACTAATTTTTCCACCTGAAATTGCTTCCACCACCCTCAGGCCAGACTTGGTGTTCTGGTCCCCTTCACAGAAGACTGCTTACATCATAGAGCTCACAGTTCCATGGGAGAACTCTGTTGAGGAGGCCTATGAGCGTAAGAAGCTGCGCTACGCAGAGCTTGCAGCAGAGGCAACGCAGCGTGGCTGGAACACCAAAGTCTATCCAGTTGAAGTGGGATGCAGAGAATTTGTTGCATCATCTACCATCAGACTGCTGAAGCAGCTTGGAATCCACAGTCAGGCTCTGCGGAAGACCATAAGATCACTCTCAGAGGCGGCTGAAAGAAGCAGCCGGTGGATTTGGCTCAAGCGGAAAGACCCATGCTGGGCCCCAAGTATGTCGGGGTGAATCTTTGGGACGGTTTGACACGGGACATGCGCTGAGGGTTGATCATCCTGCAGCGGGCCGCCCTTGTGGAGGGTGTATAGTGTTAAAAGGCCGAAACACCCAGTGATGCAAGGGTACACTACTGATGATGTGTCCTGTGCCCAACTGTCCTGAAGGTTACCCCCCCCACCCCCCCCCCGATGTTGAGCGTCTACCACTCTCAACAATCAACAAATGTCGTGAAATGCTCCCCACCTATTGGCACAAGGGACTTCTTAACATCTTGTCCTGTGTATTTGATTCTTCTTAGCTCCTGCTCATGGCCATGGTCAAAAACTGTGTCTCTTCCATGGCCTTCACCCAACTGAACTGAATCTGCGAGTCTGCGCCAGAATCCTCTCGCCAAAACCACGCCCCAGACTGTGTATAAATCCCACCCACATCATTACATGGGCTGACAAAATTAACGGTAACTGCATATAATTCAAATATACCGAGTGAAGCTAAATGGCTACTACTCAGAGGGAGGGAGGGAGAGACAGGGAGATGGGTGGGAGTGAGAGGAAGGGGGAGAGTGGGAGAGAGAGGGAAGGGAATCAAGAGGGAGGGAGTGAGGGAGAGAGAGGAGCTCATCTCAGTCTGTAAAGAGAACATAGAAACATAGAAACATGGAAAATAGGTGCAGGAATAGGCCATTCGGCCCTTCGAGCCTGCACCGCCATTCAATATGATCATGGCTGATCATGCAACTCAGTATCCTGTACCTGCCTTCTCTCCATACCCCCTGATCCCCTTAGCCACAAGGGCCACATCTAACTCCCTCCTAAAAATAGCCAATGAACTGCCTCAACTATTTTCTGTGGCAGAGAATTCCACAGATTCACCACTCTCTGTGTGGAAAAAAAAATTCTCATCTCGGTCCTAAAGCCTTATCCTTAAACTGTGACCTCTTGTTCTGGACTACCCCAACATTGGGAACAATCTTCCTGCAACTAGCCTGTCCATCCCTTTAAGAATTTTGTAAGTTTGTATAAGATACCCCCTCAATCTTCTAAATTCTAGCGAGTACAAGCCGAGTCTATCCAGTCTTTCTTCATATGAAAGTCCTGCCATCCCAGGAAACTGTCTGGTGAACCTTCTCTGTACTCCCTCTATGGCAAGAATGTATTTCCTCAGATTAGGAGACCAAAACTGTACACAATACTACAGGTGTGGTCTCACCAAGGCCCTGTACAACTGCAGTAGAACCTCCCTGCTCTTATACTCAAATCCTTTTGCTATGAATGCTAAAATACCATTCGCTTTCTTCACTGCCTGCTGCACCTGCATGCCTACTTTCAATGACTGGTGTACCATGACACCCAGGTCTCGTTGCATCTCCCCTTTTCCTAATCGGCCACCATTCAGATATTAGTCTACTTTCCTGTTCTTGCCACCTAAGTGGATAACCTCACATTTATCCACATTATACTGCATCTGCCATGCATTTTCCCACTCACTCAACCTATCCAAGTCACCTTGCAGCCTCCTAGCATCCTCCTCACAGCTAACACTGCCCCCCAGCTTTGTGTCATCCGCAAACTTGGAGATGTTGCATTCAATTCCCTCGTCCAAATCATTAATATATATTGTAAATAGCTGGGGTCCCAGCACTGAGCCTTGCGGTACCCCACTAGTCACTGCCTGCCATTCTGAAAAGGACCCGTTTACTCCTACTTTTTGCTTCCTGTCTGCCAGCCAGTTCTCTATCCACATCAATACCAAACCCCCAATACCATGTGCTTTAAGTTTGCATACTAATCTCTTATGTGGGACCTTGTCGAAAGCCTTCTGAAAGTCCAGATATAACACATCCACTGGTATCCCTTATCCACTCTTCTAGTTCCATCCTCGAAAAATTCTATAAGATTCGTCGGACATGATTTACCTTTCATAAATCCATGCTGACTTTATCCAATAATCTTCACCATTTTCCAATTGTGCTGCTATCCCATCTTTAATAACTGACTCTAGCATTTCCCCCACTACCGATGTTAGACTAACTGGTCTGTAATTCCCCGTTTTCTCACTCCCTCCCTTTTTAAAAAGTGGGGTTACATTAGCTACCCTCCAATCCTCAGGAACTACTCCAGAATCTAAAGAGTTTTGAAAAATTATCACTAATACATCCACTATTTCTGGGGCTACTTCCTTAAGTACTCTGGGATGCAGCCCATCTGGCCCTGGGGATTTATCGGACTTTAATCCATTCAATTTACCTAACACCACTTCCCGACTAACCTGGATTTCACTCAGTTCCTCCATCTCATTTCACCCCCGGTCCCCTGCTATTTCCGGCAGATTATTTATGTCTTCCTCAGTGAAGACAGAACCAAAGTAGTTATTCAATTGGACTGCCATGTCCTTGTTCCCCATGATCAATTCACCTGTTTCTGACTGCAAGGGACCTACATTTGTTTTAGCTAATCTTTTTCTCTTCACATATCTATAAAAACTTTTGCAGTCAGTTTTTATGTTCCCTGCCAGTTTTCATTCATAATCTATTTTCCCTTTCCTAATTAAGCCATTTGTCCTCCTCTGCTGGACTCTGAATTTCTCCCAGTCATCTGGTAGGCTGTTTTTTTTACTGGCTAATTTGTATGCTTCATCTTTTGTTTTGATACTATCCCTGATTTCCCTTGTTACCTACGGATGCACTACCTTCCCTGATTTGTTCTTTTGCCAAACTGGGATGAACAATTGTTGTAGTTCATCCATGCAGTCTTTAAATGCCTTCCATTGCATATCCACCGTCAACCCTTTAAGAAATCATTTGCCAGTCTATCTTGGCCAAATCACGTCTCATACCCTCAAAGTTACCTTTCTTTAAGTCCAGAACCCTTGTTTCTGAATTAATTATGTCACTCTCCATCCTAGTGACATTGAATGGCTGTGAAATCCCTCTGAGCAAGGAGAGACTGAGTATGCTGATGTGTTTGAAGGGAAAGGTAAATTTGAGGGTAAGTACCTTCTGCAGATAGATGACAGCATAACACCGGTGATCCATCCACCACAAAGAGTCAATAGACAATAGACAAAAGACAATACGTGCAGGAGTAGGCCATTTGGCCCTTCGAGCCAGCACTGCCATTCAATGTGATCATGGCTGATTATCCCCATTCAGTACCCCATTCCTCCCTTCTCCCCATATCCCCTGACTCCGCTATTTTTAAGAGCCCTATCTAGCTGTCTCTTGAACGCATCCAGAGAACCTGCCTCCACCGCCCTCTGAGGCAGAGAATTCCACAGACTCACCACTCTCTGTGAGAAAAAGTGTTTCCTCGTCTCCGTTCTAAATGGCTTACTCCTTATTATTAACTGTGGCCCCTGGTTCTGGACTCCCCCAACATCGGGAACATGCTTTTGTCTGTAGCATGTCCAAGCCCTTAACAATCTTATATGTTTCAATAAGATCCACTCTCATCCTTCTAAACTCCAGAGTGTACAAGCCCAGCTGCTCCATTCTATCAGCATATGACAGTCCCGCCATCCCGGGAATTAACCTTGTAAACCTACGCTGCACTACCTTAACAGCAAGAATGCCCTTCCTCAAATTAGGGGACCAAAACTGCACACAATACTCCAGGTGTGGTCTCACTAGGGCTCTGTACAACTGCAGAAGGACCTCTTTGCTCCTATATTCGATTCCTCTTGTTATAAAGGCCAATATGCCATTCGCTTTCTTCACTGCCTGCTGTACCTGAATGTTTACTTTCATAGACTGATGTACAAGGACACCCAGATCCCATTGTACTTCCCCTTTTCCCAACTTGACGCCATTTAGATATTAATCTGCCTTCCTGTTTTTGCAACCAAAGTGGATAACCTCACATTTATCCGCATTAAACTTCATCTGCCATGCATCTGCCCACTCCCCCAACCTGTCCAAGTCACCCTGCATTCTCATAGCATCCTCATCACAGTTCACACTGCCACCTAGCTTTGTGTCATCTGCAAATTTGCTAATGTTACTTTGAATCCCTTCATCCAAATCATTGATGTATATTGTAAATATACTGTAGCCTGATCTACTGATATTCTGTATACTGAGTCCCTGTAGTCTTACGGAGTAAGCTGAAAGAGGAGTTAGACAGACTAACAGAAGCTGAAATAATTGCCCCAGTAGAGTCTCACACTCCATCGGTATCCAGCCTTGTGTGTGTGGAAAAGCCCAATGGAAAGTTGAGAGTGTGTTTAGACCCGAGGGATCTGAACAAGGGGCTGAAAAGAAGTCATTACCCAATGTAGCAATGTTACAAAATTTTGAGATTTTAAAAATCAAGTCTGTAATTTATCCCATCAGATAAAGCATAAAAAGACGTTTAATTTAACACCTAATTCACTTTCTTATCTTCAGTATTAAAAACGTTATGGCCATTTTCATACTCGGAAATTAGCATCTTGTTCCCTATTGCTTTTCCATTGCCTTAACACAAAAGCTGTGATCGAGGACAGTCAAAAGCCCATAACTTTCTTCAAAATTAAGATAACTGAAAGAAATGTTCAGTTATTATAGATTGAAGCATTCTGAAACAAATATGAAACAATCTTACTTAGATTACATAAAATTAAAGCATATAATTAGTTAGTTACCTAATTGTAGCTAATTACAAAATTCAATTACTAGATCTAAACATCTATCAATTTCTTAAGAATAGATTGACATTTTTAAATAGCCTAAGTGTCCAATTAACATTCACACAAGAATTCACAATATAACATAATTTTTAAATCTCATTGTCATGGATTTATAGGCCAAATGGAAGGAATTTAATGTTTAATACCTGTAAATTAATGGCCATTTAAATCATCTTGTGAGTGGGATTTTCTGGAACGCGATCATTTGGAACATTTAATTTGCGGTGAATTTAACTCCATATCGGCATGAAAAATACTGCCGGTTCGGGAGAAAAAAATCACCGTTTCGCATTTTAAAATGTGAATTAAAGGCCTCTTAAGGAGCACGTTTATACATAAAATAAACGGCTTTCATTTACCTGTCCCGTGCGTGAAATCCATCCCCGTTGTCGGCGTTGACGGCTTTAGGAGCTGATTTTAAAATAACTCCAGCGCTGAACTTGTTGGGCGAATAAAAAAAAATAATACACAGAACGCCCGTCGGAACGATTCTTCAGCAAAAGCTTGCACTCCAACGAAATATAACCCAGGACAAGGTAGGAGAAACCCGGGTTTTAACCCCGCTCCACCCCTCAAAGGCGCCAAAATCGCTCACACGGCCAGTGGTAGAATTGCAGCGCCGCCGAAGGTAAGTATTGTAACATACCTACCCAATGACGACGATTGAAGATGTCCTCACAGACCAGAATGACGCCAAGGTCTTTAGCACGTTTGACGTCCAGAATGGGTTTTGACATGTGGAACTGGATGATGAGAGTTCTCAGCTTACAACATTTAAAACACCATATGGCAGATATAGATGGAGACACATGCCATTTGGTCTGTCCACTGCCCCTGAAGAGTTCCAGCGACGACAGAACCAAGTGTTGGAGGGTCTGGAAGGAGTGAGGTCTGTTGCTGACCACATCCTAGTGTTTGGGAAAGGAAAAACTGCAGAGGAAGCAGAAAGAGACCATGACAGGAAGGTCAGAGCTCTGATAGAGAGATGTCGTGACAGAAACCTGAAGCTGAACATAGAGAAGGCAAAGCTGAAGGTGAACAAAGTCACTTTCATAGGACATAGAGTCTCTGCTGCAGGACTGAAACCAGATCCAGGGTAGGTAGAAGCAGCACTACAGATGCCTAACCCAACGGATGTCCAAGGAGTTCAGCGATTTATTGGGTTTGTTAACTACTTCAGCAAATTCCTTCCTGGACTAAGCGACCTATGTGAACCGCTACGCAAGCTGACACAGATGGATGTAGTTTGGTGGTGGGCACAGGTGCATGACAGGGCGGTGAAGGAAATAAAGAAGCTAGTAACTGCAGAGCCAGTGCTCAGATACTATGATCCATCCAAGGAGCTGACAGTACAAGCCGATGCGTCAGAAACTGGACTTGATGCAGCGCTGATGCAGGAGGGCCATCCAGTTGCCTATGCCAGCAGGGCCCTGACGGATGTGGAGACCAGATATGCACAAATAGAAAAAGAATTGTTGGCAGTGGTGTTTGGTCTAGAGAGGTTCCATGTGTACACATATGGAAGGCCAGTGAATGTGCAGTCAGACCATAAACCATTGGATATAATCGCCACAAACCCACTTCATCGTGCACCAAAGTGATTGCTGGTGACGATGCAGACCTATGATGTGACAATAAGATCCAGACCAGGGAAGGAGATGCAGCTTGTGCACACACTGAGCAGAGCATATATTCACACTGGCAAGACTGACAGGACCATGAGAGAACTGGAGACTGTAAACCTAGCAAAGCACATCCCAATATCACAGCCTCTACAAAATGGCATAAGGGATGCAACATAAAAAGAAGAGACTATGCAGAGACTGCAAGAGGTGATCAAACGAGGCTGGCCAGAGAACAAGAAGGATGTTGACCCAGAACTTATCTCCTATTTCCATGTGAGGGACGAGCTGAGTGTTGGAGATGACCTCATATTTAGAATTTAAGTATACGTTTTTTTGCCATTATTAAGCCGTAATTAAGGAATCTCTTTTGGAATGAAGTCAGCTCAAAGCTGGCTTTCATTGTTCCAAAAATAATCAATTCTGCGTTCGGTTTCAGTTTTATTTTAAATAATTTTGTAAATATTTCAAAGTTTTCATTCCAAAATGTTTGGATTTTTATACAAAAACAAAGGAATGTGCTATAGTTGCTTCTTGGGATAGACATTTATCACAGATGGGGGAGACATTTGGAAACAATTTACTTATTTTAGTTTTTGAGTAATATAGTCTATGTAAAGTTTTAAATTAGATTAGAATATGTCTTACATTGATCGAGCATTTGTGCACATATAGCAAGTGTTTATCCCAACTCTCTTTCGAGATTTTTATAGCTAGTTCTTGTTCCCAATCTCTTCTAATTCTATCGGATGATGGTATTTCTATATTTAGGATGATATTATACAAGTATGATATTAAATTAGTTGATTCCGCCTTTATATTCATTGCTTCGTCTAATAGGTCTGGAGACAAATTTTGATATTATTGTGTATATTTTTTCAAATAATCACGGATTTGAAAATATTTAAAATATTGATTACTTCTCAGATTGTATTTAAGTTGTAGTTGTTGGAATGATAAAAAATTTCAATTTTCATACATATCTCCAAACGTTTTAATTCCTATTCTTTCCCAGTGTGTAAATGATTTATCTATAATAGATGGTTTAAACAACGGATTATTAACTATGGGAGAGAAAAGCGATAGGTTTCTTAATTTTAGGGTTAATTTTATTTGTTTCCAAATTCTAATTGTACTATGAATAATTGGATTTTTACTGTATATTGTATTATTCAGTTTTATTGGTGAGAGAAGGATCGCTCCTATATTAAAAGGGGAGCAATCCTCTCTCTTCATTACTATCCAATCCACCTGCTGGGCAGAGTTGTCCAACAGGTGACTCACATTTTTGACATATGCTGCCCAATAATAATACCAAAAATTTGGGAGTGTTAATCCACCAAATTCTTTAGGTTTGCACAAATGTCTTCTTTGAATTCTATGCGATTTATAGTCCCATATAAATTATGTGATATCAGAATCCAGTTTTTTTAAAAACTTTTTTGGTAAGTTTTTTGGAATAGATATAAAATTTGTGGTAGAAAGATCATTTTATTAGCATTTATTCGGCCTATTAAAGACATCGGAAGAGTTTTCCAAAATGTAATCAGGGTATTTAATTTATTAAGTAGGGGCATATAGTTTGCATTAAATAAAGATTTATATTTTTTGGTAATTTCAATTCCCAAATATTTAAATTTTTCTGTAGCAATTTAAAAGGGAATTTTAACAGGTGTGTTGAGTCTTGGGGTTTTATCGTCATAATTTCACTTTTATTCCAATTTATTCTATATCCAGAAAATGATCCAAATTCCTCTATTAGATGTAATATATTTGGTATACTGATTTGTGATTTTGTGATGTATCTGCGTATAATGATATTTTATTATTTGAGTATTTTGTATTATAACCATGGATATTCGGATGTGTTCTAATGCTTTCAGCTAGAGGTTCTATTACAAGAGTAAATAGCAGAGGTGATAGTGAGCATCCCTGTCTATTGCCCCTTGATAATTGAAATTTCGGGGACAACATGTTATTAGTTAATATTCTAGCAGTGGGCCTGTCATATAATAGTTTTACCCATGAGATAAAATTCTCTCCCATTTGAAATTTTTGCAATACTTTAACAAGGTAGCCCCATTCCACTTGATCGAATGCTTTTTCTGCGTCCAATGAAATAATTGATAAGTCTTGTTCTTCAGTTTTATATGAATGCATTATATTAAACAGACGTCTCAGATTATTGCATGAGTACCTCTTGGGTATAAACCCCGCTTGATCCGATTTTATTAATTACTAACATATTTACTTAATCTTCTAGCTAATGTTTTCGCTAGTATTTTTTGTTCTGTATTTAACAGCGCAATGGCTCTGTATGAACCAGGGTCTTCTAAATCTTTATCTTTTTTAGGTATAAGTGTAATCGTTGATTCCGCTAATGTTTTTGGTAATGTTTGTTCTTTGAAAGCACATGTATACATTTTATGTAAACGTGGTGAAATTATCTCATAAAATCTTTTATAAAATTCATTACTAAATCCATCTGGTCCTGGTGTTTTTCCATTCTTTAGTGAGTTTATTGTTTCTTCTGTTTCCTTAATTGAGATTTGTGCTCCTAATTCCTCTTGTTCGATCAGGTTACGTTTTGGGAGATTACAGTTATCCAAGAACTCTATAACTTTAGTACTTCTGCTGACGTTTTAGATGTATATAAATTTTGATAAAATTGAGCAAATCTTTTATTAATATCATTAGGTAGTGTTAACAATTCACCTTTATCTGATTTAATATTTAAAATCGTATGATCTTTTTACCGTTTTTTCAATTGAAGTGCCAAAAGTTTATGCCGTTTATCACCGAATTCAAAATTTTCCTGTTTTGTAATTTGAAATAATCTTATAACTTTTGCTGATAATATTATATTTTATTTAAATTTCAATATTGTTATTTTATTATGTTTATCTATAGTTGGCTCTTTAGCGTTATCTAGATCCAATTGTCTAATTTATTCTTCTAACTGCCTTTGTTCATTCTTATTCTTTATATTTTGAAAAGCTTGATATGAAATTATAGATCCTCTGATAAATGCTTTAAAAGATTCCCATAGTAAAGCGGATGAAATATATGGGGTGTCGTCGGTCTCAAAAAAAAGTTCCATCTGTTGTTTTAAATATATACCACCTTGTGGACCATTTAGAATTTGAGGATTAAACCTCCAAAACGATTTTTTATAAGGCATTCCTTCAAGTTTACATAAAAAAAAGTAAACGGGAAGTGGTCAGAAATAATGTTGTTGTGATTTAATAGGGAATTAATTTTGTGTCCACTAAAATATAGTCAATAAGTGAATACGTTTTGTGTACCATTGAATAAAACGAGTATTACCTTCCAGCTGGGTTAGCGATCCTCCAAACATCTGTTGTATTTGTGTTTTTTATGTATGTATTTAGGAGTTCACTAGTTTTGATTTTGTGTTACCCCTCTTTTGTTGTGTAGATTTATCCAGGTACGGATCTAAAACACAATTAAAGTCTCCCCCAATTATCACGTTTTGCTAATTAAACTCTGAGATTATATTCAAGGTTTTATTAAAAAATTGGGGATAAACAAAATTAGGCGCATAAATATTTACCATGGTGATTGGAGTAGCATGAATCTCTCCGGTAACTATGAGATATCTCCCTTCCTTATCTATTGTGGTATTCTTTGATTTAAATGGTATACCTTTACGAATAATAATTGCCATAACTCTAGATTTAGAGATATATGAAGATTGATATGTTTGTCCTATCCAATTTGCCTTCAATCTAGTCTGAGTTTGCAATTTCAGATGTGTTTCTTGTAAGAAAATTATGTCTGAATTGAGCGACTTCAATTGTGTGAAAATCTTACCCCTTTTAATAGGTTCGTTAGCACCCCTTATGTTCCAAATGCAAAATGTGATTCCTCCAAGTTTCTTTTATTTATCGTCTTGCATTTTTAATTATTTTAATCCCTTTGAGTCATACGGTGCAAGCAATACCTCAGTTCTCTGGGTGTTGGGGGAGCATTTGCGGCTATTAAATTCTGTTGGTAAATCCCTTTTAAAATTGTCCTTAAACAAAAAGACAAAAAAGTGTGAAATATTGTGACAACATTTTTTTTTTAAGTGATATTACAGTGTCTAAAAATAACGACACTGTAACAAATTATCCACCTAATGGTGGTAGTCACAAGTTTGTTGACTTCCGTTGTTGTTAATATACATTTAGCTCTGCTCCCTTGAATAATCTTGCAAAAGGGAGCTGGGGCCAATTCAAAGCCGAATTATATATATCACAATTACACTATATATATATATATATATATATATATAATTAAGTTTTATCTAATTAAGTCTTCAAATTATTTACCATTTACTTATGCTAACAGTTTTTACCTTTGCTTCACATTCAGTAATAATCAACTGCTGGTTGGAAGGGGTTAACCAGAGTCAGACTCCTGGCTGTTTGCCAAGGGCCTGAATCATCTCACCTCCTCCCAAGCATAACTGGTATTAACTCCCAAGCAAGCCTAGTATATTATATAAGTTAGTTTTTTAAAGTGTTATTAATCTATTTCCTTATATTTAGCCCCCCTTCCCCTCCCCGGGGGGGGGGGGGGGGGTTCAATCATTACAATACATTAATACATTCTACCCTTTTAACATTTCGCATTAGATTCAATTAATATTACTATTTTAATTCAGTAGTTTCTGTGTTAGTATAGAGTTAAAACTTTGAAAGACTTTAATTCAAAAAGTTTATTTTCAAGTCCGTTTGTATTAAGTTCTCGAGATGACCTCATATTTAGAGGCGAGGGAGTAATCCATGTGCGATGTGGCGCCGACGGACGAGAAGCCGAAGCAAAGAAGTCGAAGCCAAATAACCGAATGGAAACTAAGCTGAAACGCCAAATAACCAAATGGAAACAAAGCCCAAACGCCAACTATCCGAAAGGGTGGGACGCCTAAATGCAAACTAACTGAAAGGGTTGGACGCCTAAAAGCCAACTCACCGAATGACCACTGATGAAATACCACCTACCCAAAAGGCGGCGTTGCCTACAAGCTAACGAACCGAATGCCGCTCAACAGAAAAGTCAAATAACGGACATAACGTTGCCCAGGGGGCGGGATTTGTCAGTGGTTGGTACAGACCCCCGCGTCCATCACATCACTGTTGAGGGATGAAAATTGTCCCACACCTTCGCTCCGCCCGACCCGCAGCCCATGGAGGGTGGCCGTGGGAGAGTGGAGGCTGTCCCGAGGGATGCGCACCTTCGGCCGCTTACAACCTGGTGCCTGGGTTCAAATTGCCCGGTCACCTATGGCTTGAGTGGGAGAAAGACCTCCATGTACCCGTATCCTCCTTCTCTCTCCCCCTTCTGTGTCTCCCCTCCCCTCACTCTCCCCCTCTCCTCTCTCTCCCCCTCTCTCTCCTTTCTCTCTCCCCCTTCTCTGTCTCCCCTCCCCGCACTCTCCCCCTCTCCTCTCTCTCCCCCTCTCTCTCCCCCTCTATCTCCCTTCTCTCTTTCTCTCCCCTCTTCTCTTTCCCCCCACTCTCTCTCCCTTCTCTCCTCTCTCTCCTCCTCTCTTTCCCCTCTTTCTCTTCCTTCTCCCTCTCCCCTTCTCTTTCTCGCCCCTCTTCTCTCTCTCCTCCTGTCTCTCCCCCTCCACTCTCTCCCCCCTCTCCCTTCTCACTCTCCCTTTCTCTCTTTCTCTCCCCTCTTATCTCTCTCCTCCTCTCTCTACCCCTTCTCTCTCTCCCCCACTTATGCAGAGCGGCTATGGAAGTTGTGAAAACTGGCACTGACAGCAAAGATAGACACAAAATGCTGGAGTGACTCAGTGGGACAGGCAGCATCTCTGGAGAGAAGGCATGGCTGGCACTTCGGGTCAAGACTCTTCAGACTCAGTCTTCAGGTCTGAAGAATGGTCTTGACACGAAACGTCACCCATTCCTTCTCTCCAGAGATGCTGCCTGTTCCGCTGAGTTACTCCAGCGTTTTGTGTCCATCTTCGGTTAAAACAGTTTACAGATTCTGGTGTTTAATACGTGGGAGCTTGCTGTGTGCGTTCCGAGGGAGAATGGAGCTGTCCCAATGGATGCACATCTTCGGCCGCTTACAACTTGGTGCTTGGGTTCAAATTTCCCAGTCACCTATGGCTTGTGTGGGAAAATGACCCCCACGCTCCCGTCTCCCCCTTCTCTCTCCCCTCTTCTCTCTCACCCCTCTCTCTCCCTTCTCTCTCTCCCTTCTCTCTCTCCCCCTCTCTATCCCCCTCCTCTCTCTCTCCCCCTCTCTCCCCCTCTCTCCCTTCTCTCTCTCCTCTTCTCTCTTTCTCTCCCCTCTTCTCTCTCTCCTCCTTTCTCTCCCTTCTCTCTACCCCCCTTCTCTCTCTCCTCCGTCTCCACCGGTGGGAGGGTGGGGGTCATTGTACAGAAATGTGCTATATGTCAAGCTCAAGGGAAAAAGCAACCAAAAGAAACACTGCATTCCCATGAAATTCCAGAGAGGCCGTGGACGAAGGTGGGTGAAGATTTATTCCACTTGGATGGAAGGAACTATTTGATCACTGTGGACTACTTCTCAGGATATTGGGAAATAGACTATCTAGAGAAAACACTGGCAGTTAATGGCATATAACCATATAACCATTACAGCACGGAAACAGGCCATCTCGGCCCTTCAAGTCCGTGCCGAACATTTTTTTTTGTTTTTTATTATTATTATTTTTTTTAAATAATTACTTCCCCCTAGTCCCATCTACCTGCACTCAGACCATAACCCTCCATTCCTTTCCCGTCCATATACCCATCCAATCTATTTTCAAAGGATAAAATCGAACCAGCCTCCACCACTTCCACTGGAAGCTCATTCCACACAGCTACAACTCTCTGAGTAAAGAAGTTCCCCCTAATGTTACCCCTAAACTTCTGTCCCTTAATTCTCAAGTCATGTCCCCTTGTTTGAATCTTCCCTACTCTCAATGGAAAAAGCTTATCCACGTCAACTCTGTCTATCCCGCTCATAATTTTAAAGACCTCTATCAAGTCCCCTCTTAACCTTCTGCGCTCCAAAGAATAAAGACCTAACTTGTTCAACCTTTCTCTGTAACTTAGTTGCTGAAACCCAGGCAACATTCTAGTAAATCTCCTCTGTACTCCCTCTATTTTGTTGACATCCTTCCTATAATTAGGCGACCAAAATTGTACTCCATACTCCAGAATTGGCCTCACCAATGCCTTGTGCAATTTTAACATTACATCCCAACTTCTATATTCAATGCTCTGATTTATAAAGGCCAGCACAACAAAAGCTTTCTTTACCACCCTATCTACATGAGATTCCACCTTCAGGGAACTATGCACAGTTAATCCTAGATCCCTCTGTTCAACTGCATTCCTCAATTCGCTACCATTTACCATGTACGTCCTATTTTGATTTGTCCTGCCGAGATGTAGTACCTCACATTTATCAGCATTAAACTCCATCTGCCATCTTTCAGCCCACTCTTCCAAATGGCCTAAATCTCTCTGTAGACTTTGAAAATCTACTTCATTATCCACCACACCACCTATCTTAGTATCATCTGCATACTTACTAATCCAATTTTCCACACCATCATCCAGATCATTGATGTACATGACAAACAACAGTGGACCCAACACAGGCCCCTGAGGAACCCCACTAGTCACCGGCCTCCAACCTGACAAACAGCCGTCCACCATTACTCTCTGGCATCTCCCATTCAGCCACTGTTGAATCCATCTTGCTACTCCACCATTAATACACAACAATTGAATCTTCTTAACCAACCTTCCATGAGGAACCTTGTCAAAGGCCTTACTGAAGTCCACATAGACAACATCCACTGCTTTACCCTCATCAGTTTCCCTAGTAACCTCTTCGAAAATTCTTGAAGATTAGTCAAACATGACCTTCCAGGCGCTAGAGCGGAGAGAAAACACACCAGGGTCTGGCCAGAGGGAGCAGCCTCAGCACTGCAGGATTGCTTCCTGCACACTGACTGGGATCTGTTCAGGACAGCGGCATCCTATGATGACCTCATCAACATCGAGGAGTACGCAGAGACTGTTACCAGCTACATTGCCAAGTGCACCGAGGATGTCACCATCATGAAAACCTTCACTGCACGTGGAAACAAAAAGCCATGAATGACAGCAGAGGTGCGCTCGCTGCTGAGGGCTCGTGATGCAGCCTACAGAGCCGGTAACACATCCGCTCTTCGATCTAGCAGGACTGCACTGGAAAAAGGAATCAGTGCAGCGAAACGCGCCTATGCGGGAAAAATCCAGGGACACCTCTGTGACACAGGAGACACCAGGAAGATGTGGAAAGGAATCCAAACACTGATGGGGTAGAAGGCAAGGCAGCAGGTAACTGACATGGATTCTTCTCTCCCAGATGAACTGAACAACTTCTTCGCTCGTTTTGATGCAGCAAACACCACACCCAAGGGGAGAGCCAGCCCCTGCATACAAACCGACCAGCCAGTCCTGACCATAGACCCGATGGACACATGGAGAATCCTGTCTAAGGTCAACCCGTGGAAAGCAGTCGGACCCGATAACATCCCAGGACGTGTGCTTAAGGAATGTGCTGAGGAGTTAGCATATGTGCTAACGGACATCTATAACATCTGCCTCAGTCAAGCCATTGTCCCCACATGCCTCAAAACGAGTACAATAATCCCCATAGCGAAGAAACCAGTTGTTGCCTGCCTAAATGACTACCGCCCTGTCGCTCTGACCCCAATAATAATTAAGTGTTTTGAACGCCTGGTGAAACCCCACATTACTGCCAGCCTCCCCTCATCGTTAGACCCACTCCAGTTTGCCTATCACCCCAACCGTTCTACAGAGGATGCCATCTCTACCACGCTGCACACAGTGCTCACGCATCTGGAAAAAAGAAACACATACGCCAGAATCCTGTACATTGACTTCAGCTCAGCGTTCAACACCATCATCCCACAGAGACTTGTGGAGAAACTAACCCTGCTGGGCCTCAACACCACCCTGTGTCACTGGATCTTGGACTTTCTGACAGAGAGACCGCAGTCAGTCCGTGTGGGCAAGAACACTTCAGGCTCGATCACGCTGAGCACCGGCTCCCCTCAAGGCTGTGTGCTCAGCCCGCTGCTGTTCACATTGCTCACACATGACTGTGCTGCCAGATTCAGGGACAATAAGATCATAAAATTCGCGGATGACACAACAGTGGTGGGACTCATCAGCGGAGATGATGAATCAATGTACAGGGAGGAAGTAAAACAACTAGTGGAATGGTGCGGCAAAAATAATCTAGAATTAAACATCGACAAAACAAAGGAGATGGTTGTCGACTTCAGGAGGGCGCAGCCAAAGCATGCACCCCTTAACATCAGTGGCGCCACAGTGGAGAGAGTGGAGAGCATAAAGTTCCTCGGGGTGCAAATTACAGACAGCCTCACCTGGTCCAGAAACACCACTGGGACCGTCAAAAGGGCCCATCAGCGACTGCAATTCCTGAGGAAACTAAAACAGGCCTCACTCCCCACCAACATCCTCAGGACTTTCTACAGGGGTACGGTGGAGTCTGTACTCACATACAGTTTAAATACGTGGTACTCCACCTGCAACTGCTCGGACAGGAAGGCTCTGCAGAGGGTAGTGAGGGGAGCAGAGAAGATCATTGGCGTCTCCCTACCCTCGGTACATGAACTGTTCCTGAGCCGCTGTCGGAAAAAAGCTCAGAGAATTGCTAAGGACAAAATGCACCCCCCTCCACATACACCTGGATCTCCTGCCATCAGGCAAAAGATATCGCAGCATCAAAGCCCGGACTACAAGACTGTTAAACAGCTTCCTGCCATATGCTGTGAGGCTGCTAAACAGCCACTCTGTACTCACAGTCACCTGATTCTGCAGCTTGGCACAGACACTATAATAACTGGCACTGGCCACTTCAATAACTGGCACTGGCCACTCAAATCAGCCACCCCGGACATGTTTATGATTGGTCTTACTGTATTTTAACGTTGTTTTTATCTATTTTAACTTTATACTGTTCCATCAGGGACTGGATTGTTTTTAGTGTTATTATGTGTGAAATGTTTTAAACTTCATGTGCGATGCTCCAGTATTCCCTGGGAAACGTATTTTCATTTTGCACTGTACAACTGTTGCTTGCAAGATGACAATAAAGGTTGAATTGAAATCCATGTTGACTGTTCCTAATCAGACCCTGCTTATCCAGATGCTTATATATATTATCTCTAAGTATCTTTTCCATTAATTTGCCCACAACTGACGTCAAACTAACAGGTCTTTAATTGCTAGGTTTACTCTTAGAACCCTTTTTAAACAACGGAACAACATGCGCAGTACGCCAATCCTCCGGCACTATTCCCGTTTCTAATGACATTTGAAATATTTCTGTCATAGCCCCTGCTATTTCTACACTAACTTCCCTCAATGTCCTCGAGAATATCCTGTCAGGACCTGGAGACTTATCCGTTTTCATATTTTTCAAATGTGTCCGCACCTCCTCTTCTTTGAATCTCATAGTTTCCATTGCTACTCTGCGTGTTTCCCTCACCTCAATTTCTTTTCTTCTTTACTGAAGAAAATAAATTGTTCAGTATCTCCCCCATCTCTTTTGGCTCTGCAAATAGCTGTCCACTCTGACTCTCTAATGGACCAATTTTATTCCATGTTATCCTTTTGCTATTAATATAGCTGTAGAAACCCTTTGGATTTACTTTCACCTTACTTGCCAAAGCAACCTCATATCTTCTTTTAGCTTTTCTAATTTATTTCTTAATATTCTTTTTACATTCTTTATACTCCTCAAGCACCTCATTTACTCCATGCTGCCTATAATTATTGTAGATCTCTCTCTTTTTCCGAACCAATTGTCCAATTTCCCTTGAAAACCATGGCTCTTTCCAATTTTTACTATTTCCTTTCAACCAAACAGGGACACGAAGATTCTGTACTCTTAAAATTTCACCTTTAAATGTCCTCCATTTCTCTTTCGCATCTCCTCAAAGTTAGCCTTTCTCCAATCAAAAATCTCAACCCTAGGTCCAGTTCTGACCCTCTCCATAATTATATTGAAACTAATGGTATTGTGATCACTGAACCCGAAGTGCTCCCCAACGCTTACCTCCGCCACCTGCCCTGTCTCATTTCCTAACAAGTGGTCCAGCACTGCCCCTTCTCTAGTAGGTACCTCAATGTATTGCTGCAAAAAACTATCCTGCACACATTTTACAAACTCCAAACCATCCAGCCCTTTTACAGAATGTGTTTCCCAGTCTATGTGTGGAAAATTGAAATCTCCCACAATCATTACCTTGTGCTTACTACTAATATCTGCTATCTCCTTACATATTTGCTCTTCCAATTCTCGCTCCCCATTTGGCGGTCTATAATACACCCCTATAAGTGTTGCTACACCTTTCCCATTTCGCAGCTCCACCCAAATAGCCTCCCTAGACAAGCCCTCTAATCTATCCTGCCAAAGCACTGCTGTAATATCTTCCTTGACAAGCAATGCAACACCCCCACCTCTTGCCCCTCCAATTCTATCACCCCTGAAGCAACGAAATCCTGGAATATTTAGTTTCCAATCACAGCCCTCCTGCAACCACGTTTCACTGATCGCCACAACATCATACTTCCAGGT
>JAXLNO010003322.1:77500-120820 GCA_038087875.1 Malacoraja senta
ATACCCTAGCAGTGGAACAACAATGGCAGGTATTTCTGGGAATAATCCAGAAGGTGCAGAATCAGTTAATTTGAAAGTGGAAGAAAGATTCCAAGGGGAGTAAGGGGCGACCGTGGCTGACAAGGGACGTCAGGGACAGTATAAAAAATAAATGAGAAGTACAACGTAGCAAAGATGAATGGAAAGCAAGAGGATTGGGTAATGTTTAAAGAGCAACAGAAGATGACTAAAGATACAATACGGGGAGAAAAGATGAGGTACGAAGGTAAGCTAGCCAAGAATATAAAAGAGGATAGTAAAAGCTTATTTAGGTATGTGATGAGGAAAAAAATAGTTAAGACTGAAGTTGGACCCTTGAAGACTGAAGAGGGTGAATTTATTATGGGGAACAAGGATTTGGCAGATGAGTTGAACAGGTACTTTGGATCCATCTTCACTAAGGAGGACACAAACAATCTTCCAGATGTACTAGTGGCCAGAGGATCTGGGGTGATGGAGGAACTGAAGGAAATCCACATTAGGCAGGAAATGGTGTTGGGTAGACTGATGGGGCTGAAGGCTGATAAATCCCCAGGTTCTGATGGTTTGCATCCCAGGGTGCTTAAGGAAGTGGCTCTAGAAATCGTGGATGCATTGGTGATAATTTTCCAATGTTCTATAGATTCATGATCAGTTCCTGTGGATTGGAGGGTAGCTAATGTTATCCCATTTTTTAAGGAAAGGCGGGAGAGAGAAAACAGGGAATTATAGACCAGTTAGCCTGACATTGGTGGTGGGGAAATCAGGGCTGCCAACATTGGGTGAGAGTTGTGAGTGAGAAATTGCGAGAGACCAAGCCCAACGGTGCGTAGCAACCGAGGTGGGGGGGGAGTGTGTGGGAAGGGGGTGAGGGAGTGTGAGAGACACAGAGGGAGGTCCAATGTTGGAAGGAGTGAGGTGTCATTTAGTGATGGGGTGGTCTTCATAATTGTGTCATCTGTTTTCCCTCTCTCTCCCCCTTCTCTCTCTCCGTTTCTCACTCTCCCACACTCTCTCTCTCCCCTCTCTCTCTCTCTCTCTCTCGTCCTATCTCTCGTCCTATCTCCCCTCTCTCTCCTCCCACACTCTCTCTCCCCCCTCTCTCTCACCCTCTCTCTACCCTCTCTCCCCCTCTCTCCTCCCTCGTTCTCTCGCCCTCGCTTACTCCCCCCTCTCCCCCTCTCTCCCCTTCATCCCTCCCTCTACCATCATCTTCCACCTCTCCTTTCCTCTTCTCTACTCGCCTTGCCTTGCCATTCCCCCCCTCTCCTCCCCTATCCACTCACCTATCCCCTCTCCTCCCCTCCCCTCCCCTCCCCCTCCTTCTCTCTGCTCCTCTCAAATCCAGCACCAAAGATAATAATAAGATTAAACGAGAACTTTCCAGTTTGATCTTTATTTTATGAGGAGTTACGATGAGCGATTACGTGAAGAAGGCCGTCAGCCCGTGTGCGCGTCATTCTTCAAAGCAGCGGTGTGAAATCACAGATAACAGTTGTTGAACTGAACATAGTAAGATTAGAGAGGACTAGAACTACCAGATCACCTTTATGACACGAGGGTTGGGAGCGGAGGGCACGTAATCGCTCATCGTAACTCCTCATAAAATAAAGATCAAACTTCAAACTGGTAAGTTCTCGTTTAGTGACTACGTGAGGATTTCAAAGCTCTGTGATTTCATGCCGTGGAAACGAGTCCACCCAAGCACGACTGCATCAGATGACTACAGATAAGGGAAACATTCATAATGTATACAGACATGACATAGATTTAAAACATGCTGATGCTGTTTAATGACCATGTAATAGAAATAGTAACCCCTCTCATCCGGGGGGAAACTATAAATAGAACCTAAAATAGAGTTGGCAAATACCCCTGGTCTGGCAATGGGTTATTATAAAATGTTTGTAAAAATCGTTCGTTAAACCATCCTGCAGTCGCTAGGATGTGGTTCAGCAGACCGTACATAACCCTTGCTGCTGATGTTGTAGCAGCCCTGGTGGAGTGAGATTAGAAATTGGGTATCTACTCCTGCATAAGCCAAAACCCGGTTTAACCTCCTGAAGATGGTCTGAACTGACACCTTCTTGTGAGGTTTTTTGTAACTAACAAACATAGCTAGTATCAGAGCCTCTAAGGCTCTATGTGACCTTGACGTATTGTTGTAAATGTGTGACCACACATAACCGAAGGTCCATGGGGTAAGCCATGAGAACTAGTTTGAGACCTGACACCCCTGGGCTGCCCTGCTTAACTAAATCGTAAACATGAAATATTATATTATTAGCAGGTGTAACCATCCTGTCCAGTCGCAATTTATGTAATGACTGGACCCGCTGCGCTGAAAGCAGTGCCGTGAGGATAACTACCTTATGAGCGCCAGGCCAAAGATAAGGATGTAGCTGGAGCCCCCTGGTGAAGTAGTGTTAACACATTGTCAATATCCCATACTTCCGTGTACTTGGCCTGGGAGAACTTGTGTTAAAGATATCCTTTATAAACTGGATATCAGAGTGGGTCCCGCTCACTGCTGCAAATATGATGAGAAGGCCCATTGGGCACAGTTAATGGCACTATAACTTATTTTATTTTTATGGACCCATTTGAAAATGAACCCCAGGACGTCAGTATCCGAGCAATATTATATGTAACATAGCATTTAAACAAAATGCTTCCCATCTCCTGAAGAGGAAACGTACTGCTTTTTTGGTGCTATCCCTGCACTCTGCAGTGAGCACATACATGGATCGGTCTGACAACCCAAGGTGCAGGAGCAGTCTTCTCAGAGTCTGCAAGTCATTCGGTGGGCGGCGCGACTCTTGTTTGCAGCGGCTTCTGCAGTACATCTGTCTTTTATTATTTTTGTCTCGTTTTTATGTAGTTTTTTATTATTTTTTTGTCGGGGTATGAGGGTGGGAAATTTTAAAATCTTTCCCCGGCACGGGAGACCCGACCTTTTCTTTGTCGGATCTCCGTTGTCGTTGGGGCTGGGCAACGTGGAGCGGCCTCCAGCAGGAGCGACCTGGGGCTCCAGTTGCGGAGCTGCGGACTACTCACCGTCACGGGGCTGGCCGAGTCCGGAGCGGGTGGAGCTGTGGTGGAAACAATCGCTGCTGCGACCCGACCCCCGGACATTCGGAGGCTACGGCCGCGGGTCTGGCGGACGGCAACACCGGAAGCCCGCGGGTCCCTGGTGGGAGACCGCTTTACGGGGCTTCCGCAGCGGCGACTTCTCCCGCCCGAGTTGCGGGGTTGAAGAGCACCTGGAGCGGGGCTTTATCCCCCGCGCAGCTTGGAATGGCCGCCGGACTTTGCGAGCGCGCGCCGGGGCTCTAACACCAAGACCCGGTGCGCGACCCTTGCATTAACCGGCATGGCTTTAAATGGCCGCGGGATAATCACCATCGCCCGCCGGGGGCTTTGACTTTGACTCTGACATTGGGGGGAGGGGGGGAGTGCAGTGGAAAGATACTTTTTTTGCCTTCCATCACAGCGCTGTGATGGATGTATGTGTAAATTGTGTTGTGTCTCGGGTCTTTTTTCGTTTTGTAATGTATGGCTGCAGAAACGACATTTCGTTTGGACCTCAAGGGGTCCAAATGACAAATTTGTCCAAAAGACAAATAAAATTGTATTGTTTAATAGTAAGATTAAACGAGAACTTACCAGTTTGAAGTTTGATCTGTATTTTATGAGGAGTTACGATGAAGGATTACGTGAAGAGCCCGTCCAGCACGCATGCGCGACATTCTTCAAAGCAGCGGTGTGGAATCACAGGAAACACAATAATTGAAATAAACATAGTGAAGAAAAGGAGAACTAAGATACCTGTTGATCTACATATTTGAGGGTGGGAGCGGAGGGCATGTAATCCCTCATCGTAACTCCTCATAAAATACAGATCAAACTTCAAACTGGTAAGTTCTCGTTTAATCTTACTATTTTACTTCGGAGTCACGTGAGTGACTACGTGAAGATTTTAAAGCTCTGTGATTTCAAACCGTGTAACAGTTCATACTTCACTCGCTGCCGAAGTCATTCAAGGGAGGAAGTATGTTATCGTAATCAACCATAATCTGTTTGTAAACAATAATGGTATCTATTAAACAATAACAAAAGACAAAATGCTCCCCCGGGCTTAAATTATATATTTTTGTAGATTTTAAAACTCTTTCTGCAAATAACACAGGTTCTGCTAGCGGCTTGTGGTAGAACGTTTGGAACGTTTTCTCCATGTTCATTCTTTTAGCCGCCGATGTGGATGCTGCCCTGGTGGAGTGAGATGTATATACATCAGTATCTACTCCAGCAGCTCCGAGTACCTGCTTGAGCCATCTCGAGATGGTTTGACTCGACACCCAACCATGAGGTTTCTTGTGGCTGACCCATAAGGCTTTTTTTTTTTTTTTTCCTTTCTCCCTCGAGAATCTCTTGTTGTGTTGATGTAAGTGAATAAGTGAGTCATGACACACAACCGTAGGTCAGGTGGATATGCCCGGAAATCCATAACTAGGACTCAAGTTCCTGGCTTGCTCTGCTTTAGCAGCTCCTGAATGGTGAATGAGACCCGGTCTGGTGTTATAACCATGTTGTCCAGTCGCAGTAAGTGGAGGGACTGGACTCTTTGTGCTGAGACTAGTGGCATCAGCATGACCGTTTTCAGGGTTAGCTTTTCCAGGCTGAGAGACCTGGCTGGGGACCATCCCCTTAGGTATGTCAGTTCCACACTGACATCCCAGATTTGTGTATACCTAGGTCTAAGAGGGTTGGAGTTGACGATACTCCTCATGAGTTTGATCACCAGCGGGTGAGACCCTATGTCCTGTTGTCCTGGCACCTGTTTTAATTAGGCTGACAGCGCACGTCTGGCAGTATTGATGGCGCTGTAGCTCAATCCTTCATTATGGTGAAGGCCCCCCAGGAACTCCAGTACATTGGTTATGGTTGCAGATGAGTACGTTGTCCCAGTAGTCGAGCAGTATCTTTCCCACTTCCTGATGCTCGATAGGTATTGTTTCCTGGTGGACATACGGTGTCATCATGTTGATGGTCCTGTCAGACAATCCCAGTCCCAGCAGTGGTCTTTTGATAATCTGCAACCCAGTAGGTTAATTTTGCCATGGCATGGATGACTTATGCCTGATACAGGGTGCGTCAATAGGTCTGGGCTACTGGGAAAGGTCATAGGAGTTTCGATGACCATGTCGAGGACCACTGGGAACCATGGCTGTGTAGGCCAGTTGGTATTATCAAAATACCTGAAGCAGAGTCCATCTGTATTTTGCGCAGTACCCTACAGATTAAGGCAGAAGGGGGGAAAAGCATCGAAGAAATCGGTCCCCCAGTTCAGCGCGAATGCATCTATCGCTGCTGCCTCAGGGTGTGGTTCCCAAGGGACATACATTGGTACGTGGTGATTTAGTCTGGATGCAAAGAGATCGATATCTGGTGTGCCATATTGGTTTGTAATTTTAGCAAAAGCTCTAGGATTTAACATCCATTCGGTGTATATCATTGAATTTGCGTGACCTGGCACTGTATTTAGCTTACCTGGTAGGTAAGTTGCTGATAGCCAAATATGTCTATCGACCCACCATTACCAGATTGTGTTGACCCAATTGTCACATGATATCGATTTTATTCCGGTCATATGGTTAATACAGGCCACCACCGTGATATTATCAATTTGTAAATGAACATGCAAGTTGTGCATATTCCTAGAATATGCTTTAAAACCATAAAACGCACCCAACATTTCCAAATAATTTATGCCCAGTGTTTGTAGTAAAGACGAGTCTAGGTTAGTCCATCTACCACCTGTGCTGGATCTGGTATTAGTTGCTCCCCAGCCTTGAGCACTGGCATCTGTTTGTATAGTTAACGTTGGGTTATTGATGATGATAGGGCTGGAACTACGCCAAATGTGTTATATCCACCATTGTAACTCTGATATTGCTTCAATGGGTAGTTTCATGGTTCTGTCAAAGTGACCTGCATGTCGTTTCAACGCCTGTACTTTTGCCCTTTGTAGGTGCTGATAGTGCAGGAGTCCAAATTGTGTAGCTAAAAATGCTGCTACCATTTTGCCAATTATTCTTGCCACTTGTCGGATGGTTGGTCGATTGCTTACCATTAAATTGTTGCACATCTGTGCCAATTCTGCTGCTTTACCTTTTGGCAAAGTTACAGACATGTGGATTGAGTTTATTGTGAATCCCAGATAGTCCATAGTTGTGGATGGCGTCAACTTAGATTTATCTGGATGTATGACAAACCCAGGGTTTCAAACAGTTGTTTGGTAGCTAATACAGCTGATTTAGCCAACTCCATGGTTTTGCCTACTATTAGGATATCATCAAGTTACGCCATGACAATATGTCTTTGTTTCGTTAATGTTGCCAAGGCTGGTTTTAATATCTTGGTAAATAGTCTAAGGCTGATGTCAACCCATAGTTGCCCCATAGTTGCCCCATCCAGGTAAATGTTCAGGTATCTGCGATGACCCTTGTGAATGGGTACTGAATAGTAGGCATCTTTTAAATCAATGCTTGCCATAAAGTATCCTTTGGAAATCAGTTGTTTAGCAGTTACAAATGTTTCCATTTTGAAATGTACATACTTAACAAAGGTATTTAGTGAGGTTAAGTCAATGATGATGCGACATCCACCATCTTTTTTGCTTTTGGTAAATATATTTGAGACAAATTCCAAAGGATCATATTTGGATTTCTCAATGACACCCTTTGTAAGTAACCTCACCAGTTCTGCTTGAGCCTCTAGTTCTCTTTGACTGAGAGGGTAAAGACCCTTTGGGTACGTGCTGAACTGGTGGCATGTTTTCTTGAATGAACTCTATTTTGTATCCCCGAATACTGTTAAGTATATAACTATCATTCGTGAGACACCTCCTGTTAGTACAGTTCCCCCATTTACATGCTGGTAGGAACCAGACCCACCTACCTCCATAGTTATGGTAGTGTTCCTTTCTTCCGTTTGTTCATCCGTCTTATACTGCTGGATGTACTGCTGATGTACTGCTGATTGGGGGTGGCGCATTTTCCATGGGGTCCGCTCTGGGCCCTGGCCTAAAAAGGCTTTCGGGGATAGTATGCGGACCCCGAGCTTTCACCAGTTCCATAAATTTGACCTTGACTGGTGGACGCGGTGGGGTACTGCCGTCTGGTTTTTTGTGTGGGTCTGCTCGTTCCGGGGCATGCCCTCATGAGGCCAAATGCTTTGGACTCTTCCTCCAGGTCTTTCACTTGACCGTCCAAATAACAGGATCTGCGGCTCTGAGGCCGGTGTTTTACACAGTCCTGCAAACCTGGGATTGAGTGCAGGTCTTATTCTCTCCTTGCGGAGGTTATTTATCTCATATTGGGTGTAGCACAGCAGAGCCAGAGTGTCTTGCTGGTTTGTGGTCATATCCACCCCATCCACGGAACGAGCATAGGCTGTTATCCCTGTCGTCAGGAGCTTGAGGATTTTAGCTCCTGGTTCCGGATACTCTGTCCCCCCCCCCAGATTTGGCTGTTAACAGCCGGTACATTGAGCGAACTGCAGTTTTCCAGCTCTAGTGCCTCATTAAGTACCTGTCTTGTAGGGGTTTGAGGGACAGGTGGTTGATGCTGGCCGCCAGTTTTGGCTCCATTGGCCGCCCTGCTCGTGGTGTAACCACGTAGCGAATCTCCACACCCAGCAGCTCTTCCTGATCCTGTACCCCAAGCGTACTCCCGACATCTTCAGCCAATGACCCCTGTTCCTGACCAGCCCAGCCCTGGTCGCCAACGCTGCCCTGCTTTGAGGGGAAAGCGATGGCCAGTGCATTGTAGAGCACTGATGTGGGAGTGCCTGATCTCCCTGGCGAGACTGCTCTAGCTCCTGAAGCAAGTCTCGCTGGAGCAGTTGCTCCATGAGCCTTTCCATTCGGCTCAGGCGGCTAGCTCTGCCGCTCTAAGGCGGACCCTCCTCATCGGAGTCAGACATAACCACGCCGGTTTAAAAAATTTTTTTTTTTAAACTTTTCCTCCAGCCCGCTGCCGCTCATCAGGCTGCGCTAGCGGTACTGGGCTCGGCTCGGTCTCGATGAGGGTGGACCGCCGCATATGCAGTCCAGGTGCCGCCTCTCGCCCCCCACTGATGGAACACTCCCGTTCTGTTGGAGTCGAACGGGGGGTGGTTTTCTTCCTTTGCCGTGCTGCTCATTTTCCCAGTTCCTCTGGAATAGAGAGCAGAGCACAGCTTGCTGATTACGACCACAGTGTAAGACTTACCTGATGGTCCGCTGTTTAGTTTTCACTGACGTGTAGCGGGAGCGCCTGTACTCCCGGTCGTCGCTGTTGCACTGCATGAACGCTAATGTCGCGCATGCGTGCTGGACGGGCTCTTCACGTAGTCACTCACGTGACTCCGAAGTAAAATTGTATTGTTTAAATTGATTTAATCATGCAGAGGCTGGTTTCCCCGAGTCACAGGCTGACCCAGCAAAGTTTTATGTTTAGAATAACCATATAAGGTTCTATTATTATTCCCAACATAAGCGGGAACCATGGCTGCATAGGCCAGTCAGACAGTACGAAAACCCCTGAAGTGGGATCTTGCTGAATTTATTTCAAGACCCGACTGATGAGGCAAAAATGGAGAAAAGACATAAAAGAACATTCCTCCCCGTGTAGCGAGAATGTATCTCTCGCCACTGTGATGCCACATGTTTTTGCAACCGGTGAATGAGCCTGAATGCAAACATATCGATATTTGGTGTTCCATCGAGCCATAATGTCATAAAATACTTTGTGATCCAACATCCATTCTGTGTTGTCAATGATTTTACATGATGATACACCAGCGCCAAATGAGGTTGGATAAATTATGACAGGATACTTTGACTTCATTGCACCCAAGTGACTAACATATAGGTATGGTACAATACTTATATGTGCGCGATTTTGGCACCTTTAAGGGGGGTGGGCGGGTTTAAAACGCGGGTTTCTCCTACCTTGTCCTGTATTATATTTCGTTGGAGTACAAGCGTTTGCTGAAAAATCGTTCCTAGGGGCATTTTGTGTATTTTTTATTTTTATTAAATCGACAATGTCAGCGCTGGATTCATTTTAAAATCAGCTTCTGAAGCCGTCAACGCCGACAACGGGGACGGGTTTCACACACGGGACAGGTAAACGAAAGAGGTTTATTTTAATGTATAAAAGTGCTTCTTAAGAAGCCTTTAATTAATATTTTTTCATGCGAAACGGTGATTTTATTCCCCGAACGGCAGAATTTTTCATGCCGATACGGGGTTAAATTCACCGGAAATCAACGTTCCAAATGATCGCGTTCCAGAAATCCTCACTCGCAAAATGATTTAAATGCCCATTAATTTGCAGGTATTAAGCATTCAATTCCTTACATTTGGCCTGTAAATTCATGACAATGAGATTTAAAAATTATGTTATATTGTGAATTCTTGTGTGAATGTTATTTGGACACTTAGGCTTTTTAAAAATGTTAATCTATTCTTAAGAAATGGATAGATGATTAGATCTAGTAATTGAATTTTGTAATTAGCTACAATTAGGTAACTAACTAATTATATGCTTTAATTTCATGTCTTCTAAGTAAGATTGTTTCATATTTGTTTCAGAATGCTTCAATCTATAATAACTGAAAATGTCTTTCAGTTCTCTTAATTTTTAAGAAAGTTATGGGCTTTTGACTGTCCTCGATCACAGCTTTTGTGTTAAGTCAATGGAAAAGCAATAGGGAACAAGATGCTAATTTCCGAGTATGAAAATGGCCATAACTTTTTTAATACTGAAGATATGAAAGTGAATTAGGTGTCAAATTAAACTTTTTTTATGCTTTATCTGATGGGATATATTGCAGACTTTATTTTTAAAATCTCAAACTTTAGTAACATTGCTATAACATATGCCACCACCACAGTGTATCAACTTGGAATTGAGCATGCAGATTATGCATTTTCGCACAATAACCCTTTAACCCATAGAATGCACCTAGTGTCTATAGGTAGTTGATATCAAACTGAAGAATTGGTAACTCATGCAAATCCAATCTGCCTCCGTAACCAGAGATTGCATTCGTAATTTTCCATCTGTGAGCACTAGCATCACTTTGTAATATAACTGAAGATTTACTGACCAAAAGTACTGGAGCAATGCTGAATACTGTTCGTCCACCATTGTGACTTTGTTAGCTTCAGCTGGTAATAGCATAGGTCTGTTAACAATGACCTACATGGCACTTGAGAGGTTACTACTTTGCACGTTGTAAGTTCTGATATTGCAAAGGCCCAATTTGTACAGCTGAAACACAGCTGCTATATTGCCAATCACACTTGATGAATAGAAGGCTGCTACATACAGGCTTCTATTAATTCCAATCTCTTGCCCGAGGGCAGAGTCACAGACAAATTAATAGTTAAAGGTAAATCCAAATAATCAATAACTCTAGTTGGTAGCAACCTAAATTTAACTGGATGGGTGAGGAATCTCAATTTCTCAAATATAGTTTGCGGCTGAAACAGTTGATTTTAACAAAATACAGCGTTTTGAATATCATCCAGTTAAGCCATAACAAGTGTTTTTGAGCTCTGAGCAGTCCCAGCACCGGTTTAGTAATTTGGTAAATGACCTGGGAGCTGAAGTTAGACCATTTTACAACGCATTAACTGTTATCATAGCCCCCTCCAGATAAATTTCAAATGTCTCCGGTGATCCCTGTGAATGGGACCTGAATAGTATGCATCTTTGAGATCGATGCATGCCATAAAGATCCCATGGAAATTGGTTTAGACAGTAACGAAGTTCCATATTCTGAAAGGTCTATATTGCACATGCGAGTGAAATCAAGGATGAACCGACATCCTCCATCTTTCACAATGAACAGGCCACGCCAGCCATAATTCCGTGCCTGCCTCGAACGACAACTCTGACCAGATTCCCGAGCCTGTCTCGAAAGGTAATCCTGGCCATAATACTGAGCCTGCCTCAAAAGACAACTCCGGCCATAATTCTGAGCCTGCCTTGAAATACAAGTCTGGCCTTATTTCCGAGCCTGTCATGAAAGACAATCCTGGCCATAATACTGGGCCTGCCTCGAAAGACAACTCTGGCCACATTTCCGAGCTTGTCTCGGAAGGCAAACCTGGCCGTAATACTGAGCCTGCCTCGAAAGACAACTCTGGCCCCAATTCCAAGCGATGCTTGGAACCCTTGTATACTGTGCAGAATAAAACAATCACATGTTATCATTTAGTTTATAAACTGGTCTGAATCTCATGTTATCATTGTCATTTTTACAAAACACAAGTGTAAATATTACCAACTTGTAAATGGTCCACATACACCATTTTGGAAGAACCAGACCCACCTACATCCATGGTTACCGGTGGTCTTATGGTAAGCCCAAAGGCCCCTGATGTGGGTTCTATTCCCATCCTTGATATCCATATTTCCTGAGACCGGCTTGGACCTTGGCCTGAAAGACCTCTGCCCACCTTTGAAGCTGCCACCAGCTTCAGTGAACTGCTTACTGCCGATGAGGCGTGGGGTGTGTCATCGCCGATACAATGAAGTTTTGTTCGTCGTCGGTACCTTGATCAGTCCGACAGCTTTTGCTTCCTCATCCAGGTATACTTGTTGGATAGGTCTTACCTGAAGAGAAGATTCGGTGGCTGGTTTCATTTCCTGGATTTCATACCCCCCCCAATGTCACCCCTGATAGCGCTGTTCACTGCCGGCACTTGAAGCGTGAGGGGAACTCTGGCCCCTTCCGGGTTTTCTGCCAACGGCTGGAACCAATTCTTCCAGCAGTAACCCCTTCACTTGCGAGTATTTCCTCGCACTCCACTCCACAGAGAGGGAGATTCGTAGGCCGTCCTGAAAAGAGGTGCTGCCGCAGGACCCTGAGGATACCTGCGCTGACATGGCCCCTCCTACGGACCTATGTCAGGATTTTTGCTCTGAGTCAGACAGGAACTGATCCCGAATGCTCCCCTCCTCAGAGAGGGAGACATTGTGCAGCCTTGTAACAGGTGCCGCTGCCGCAGGCCCCCGAGGGGACCCGCGCTGATAACTCCCTCCTTTGGAGTATATCATAGTGGAGCAACCTCTCCATCAGGTGCTCCATGTGGGTTTCGGGGTCCCCACACGCACCCATTGAAGGAGGGGAACCCTCCTGGCCTGACTCGTCCGCGTCCCAAGGCCAGACCGACTTACTCGTGGTTTGACCCCCTTTCTGGGGAACCATAGCGGTCTGGGAACCGCTGACCCCATTGTAAGCGACTTAGGTAGAGAACCCGCCAGCCGCCGGCTACACGCGCTTCTGCGGTCCGGACCGGAATCTCCCCACGGTCCATCCCAGCAAGACAAAAAAACAGAACCTGGAATTAAGTTAAAAACTTACCTGCAGGTTTAAACTTACCGCTGGAAGGAGCAGCGTGCCTGCCAATCAGTCATAGCGCAATGCGGTAAACTTATGACGCGCATGCGGGCTGACGGCCTTCTTCATGTAGTCACTCACGTGACTCCGAAGTAAAATTGTAATATGGTGGAGGTGAGAGTTTGACTAAACTCCTCTTCTCCACTCCCCTCTTCTCTCTTTTCCTTCCCTCTCCACTATTCTCCTCCCCTCTCCTCCCCTCCCCTGTCTCCTCCCCTCTCCTCTTTCGTCCCCTCTCCTCCTATCTCCTCTCCTCTTCCATCCTCCCCTCTCCTTTCCTATGCCCCCCTTCCCCTCCCCTCCTCTCCTCTTCCATCCCTCCCCTACCCTCTCCTCTACTTCCTACCTATCCTCCTCTACTTCCCATTCCTCCCCTCTCCTCCCCTCTCCCTCCCTCCCTCCCTCCCTCTCCTCTACTCTCCTCCTCTCCCCTCAGGTGGACACAGAGGGAGGTCCAGTATTGGAGGGAGTGGGGGTCATTTAGTGATGGTGTGGTCGTTGTCTTCATAATTGTGTCATCTGTTTTCCCTGTCTTCCCATCTCTCTCCCCCTTCTCTCTCTCCCTCCCTTTCTCCCCCTCTCTCCCTCTCTTTCCTTCCCCTATCTCCCTCTCTCATTCTCTCCCCGCACGCCCCCCTCACTCCCCCCACTCACTCTACCCCTCCAACTCACCTCTCTCTCTCCTCCCCCCTCACTTCGCCTCACCTCTCCTCCCCCCCCCCCCCCCCCCAGGCGTTTGGGTACTTTGGAAATGGCAGGCTTCTGTGAAAAAGGTCAGGCTTTGCTGAGGTGACAAAGGGCTCATGTAATTTTACTTCGGAGTCAGGTGAGTTATTCCGTGAAGAAGTCCCGCCAGTCCGCATGTGCACCATATCGTCGTTCACAAGGCGAAGCGCTGGACTGGCAGGCGCGTCGCTCCTGCCAGCAGGAAGTTTAAACCTACAGGTAAGTTTTGTATTTCGTACCAGGTTGTGTTTTCTTGCAGGAACCTCTTCTCACAGAGGTTTCCTGCTGGATATTGTAGCGAAGTCCGGACGAGCCGCGGGGAAACCGGCTTTGGGCTGTGGGGAGACTCCGGTCCGACTGCCGAACGTGGGTAGCCGGCGGACGTGGGGTTCGCTACTCCAGTCGCTGACAAGGCGGTCAGCGGCTTCCAGACCGCTGTAGTTCCCGTGGAGGGGTAAATCCACGAGGAAGGCGGTATCATCAGGGTGCTGACTAAGAGCACCATGGCTACTGCTGTGGGGAGGTAAGTCACTACAAAATCAGTAAGGCCCGTGGACTCCGATGAGTAGGGCCAGGAGTTCACCTCCCACTAGGAGCAACGTCTGTGGCCGTCTGACATCACGACATGCTCCAGGAGGAGCTTTATATCCGTGGGTCACCCATGGGCCCGTGGCAGCAGCTTCTGTTTGAGGGCTGTATAGGGAAGATCTGCTCCATGAAGAGGAGCCTTATATCCACGGGTCTTCTTGGGGGCCCATGGCAGCAGCACCTGTAGAAGGGCTGTCTGGGAATAGCTCCTGATGGAGAGGATGCTTCATCATGATGTGCTCCACCAAGAGGAGCTTTATATCCGCGGGTCTCCTCTGGGGCCCATGGCAGCAGCACCTGTAGAAGGGCTGTCTGGGAAGAGCTCCTGATGGAGAGGATGCTCCATCATGATGTGTTCCACCAAGTGGAGCTTTATATCCATGGCAGCAGCACCTGTAGAAGGGCTGCATGATGTCTCCCTCATGGAGGAGGTGAGCACATGGAGTCAGTTTTGTTCTGACTTCGAGATCGGAGGTATAGCTGATGAGCATACCACAAGGCAGGGGCCTGCGGCAGCACCTGTTCAGGGCTGTCTACGAATCTCCCTCTCTGTGGAGGGGAGTGTGAGTGGTCAGTGGGTAACTGACTTCAAATTCTAAAGTATGTTGGAACGTACTGGAGCACATGCGTATGGATTCAAGAGAGGTCTCGCAAACGAAGGTGGCAGGATACCCAGAAGGGGCCAGAGTTCCCCTCATGCTATTAGTGCCGGGAATGAACAGCGCTATCAGGGGTGACATTAAAGACCAGCTGCCGAATCTTCTCTTCAGGTAAGACCTATTCAACAGGTAAAACCTGGATAAGGAAGCAAAAGCTGTTGGACCAATCGAGGTACCAACGACGAGCAAAGCTTATTCATTGCGGCGACAACACACCCCACGCCTCCATTGGCAGTAAGCAGTTCACTGAAGTGGTGGCAGCATGAAAGCTGGGCAGAGGTCTTCAAGCCGAGGCCCAAGTCAGTCTCAGTGAAAATATGGGACCATCTACAAGTTGGTAATATTTACACTTGTTTGTTGTACAAATGATAATGATAACATGTGTTTAGTTTATGTGTTGTATGAAAGTAGAATTCCCTTGATAATGATGGAAGGGGCCCTAGTGGCCTTACATCACATAAATTGTTATGGCATCTAACCATGTAAAACTGCACAATACTAGGGTTGTCTTATCTGTAAGAAGTGATTGACATGTAGGGATGACCATCCCTTTATATATTCGCACCCTTGGTGCCATGCCTCCGTTTAGGTGAATAAAAGTGTGAGTAATTTGTTTGGGCGTGTCGGTTGTTTCTTTCTGCTCTGTTTGCGTGAGGCCACTGAGGGTTAGAGTGAGTAGATCTGAGACTGTCCCTGAACTTGTATATGAATAAAGAAAGAGTTCGGAAACCAGTGTTTAACTCAGTGATTGACTGAAACCAGACTAAGGAGATAGTATTAGATCCGGAATTAACATTCTCTCTTCCCCAATTCACCCGTCCACTCCCCACTCCTCTCCTCTCCTCCCCTCTCCTCCCGTCCCCTCCACTCCTCTCATCCTATCTCCTCCCCTCCACGCTCTTCCCCTCCCCTCATCTAGTCCCCTTTTCTCCTCTCCTCTCCTCCCCTCTCCTCTCCTCTCCTCCCCTCTCCTCTCCTCTCCTCCTCTTCTCTCCACAACTCTCCTCCCCTCCCTCCTCTCTCGCCTCCCATCTGCTCTATTTCCCTCTCCATCCCCAGCTCTCCTCTCGTATCCTCCCTTCGTCTCTCCCCTCTCTTCTCCTATCTCCTCTCCCGACCCCCAGCCTCCCCTCTCTACTTCCCTCCTCCCCTCTCCTATCTCTGCATCCCCTCTCCTCCCCTCCCCTCTTCTCTCCCCTCCCCACTCTACCCCTCAGCTCTCCTCTCATCCTACCATCCTCCCCTCATCTACCCACATCTCCTCCTTTCCCCTTTCTTCCCCTCTCTCTCTCCCCCTCCATCTCTCCCCTCAATTCTAGCACCAAAGATAATTGGTGGAGTTGAGAGAATGATTAAACTCTTCTCCTCCACTCTCCTGTCCTCTCCACTACTCTCCTGCCCTCTCTCTCCTCTACCCCTTCTCCCCCTACTCCCCTTCTCCCCCTTCTCCCCCTTCTCCCCCTTCTCTCTTCTCTCCTCCTCCCCTCCTCTCTACCCTCCTCTTCCTCCCCTCCTCTCACCCCTCTCTTCTACCCTCTCTTCTCCTCGCCTCTCCACTGCCCTCCTCTCCTCTTCTCTCTCCTCTCTTCTCTTCTCCCCTCCCCTCTAATCCGCCCTCCTCCCACCCCCACTACCCTCTCCTCTGCTCTCCCCTCCTCTCCATTCCTCTCCTCTCATCCCGTCCGCTCTTCTCCCCATCCTCTCTCCTCCTCTTTCACCTCTCCTCTCTCATCTCCTCCCCTCTCCCCTCCTCTTCTCCCTTCCTCTCATCTCCTCTCCATCTGTGAGGAGGATGCCATGAGGCTGCAGGGTGACTTGGACAGGTTGGGTGAGTGGGCAGATGCATGGCAGATGCAGTTTAATGTGGATAAATGTGAGGTTATCCACTTTGATAGCAAAAACAGAAAAGCAGATAATTACCTAAATGGTGTCAAGTTGGGGAAAAAGGGAAGTACAACAGGATCTGGGTGTCCTTGTTCATCGTCAATGAAAGTAAGCATGCAGATACAGCAGGCAGTGAAGAAAGCGAATGGCATGTTGGCCTTCATAACGTGGAGTTGAGTATAGGAGCAAAGAGGACCTTCTGCAGTTGTACAGGGCCCTAGTGAGACCACACCTGTGCAGTTTTGGTCCCCAAGCTGTTTTTTTTTACTTACATTTTTATTGACTTTTCAGAGATATGTACAAAACATTGCAGCACCATCACCATAAATAAAACAAAATAAGAAAAAGAACAATCAAAATTAAAAATTAATATATAGGGAAAAAAGAAGTAAATAAATTTTAAAATGGAATAAGACCATGTCTAATAATCTCCTCGGGGGTCAGCGTGTTGAGGCGGCACCGCCTGGCCAGGTGCCGCAGCGCAGCGACATAGTTCTCTGCAGATTCCCCAGGGACCTGACGCTGCGCGAACAGTTTAAAACGTTCTAAGATGCAGTTCGTTGGAATGTCACAAATAGCAGTAAACTTAGCCACCAGACATACCGGGTCCCGAGCAGATTCTCCCGCAGTGTAGACGAAGAAGTCTGACCGAGTCAGGGCCTCGGGACCAGCCAAGTTGAGAAGCAGAGAGGCTGTGAGCTCTGGGGTGGCGGCAGGATGAGCGATCGTGACATAGTGGTCAAAGTCACGTCTGAAGACATCCCATCGATGGGCAATGTCTGAAGCAAAAACGAGCACATCGGGCTTACGGGCAGAAGTGGCCATGACGAGGAAATGAGAAGGTTGGGGAAACAAAAAACTGGGACAAAATTAAATGATAAACCGATAGACAGGAGGCGCAAGGTAAGAGGTATGACACCATGTAAAGAAGTTCTAACGACATATCGTTACTTTACTATCTTTATTCATACTGGAGCATTACATAATGCACTAGCTGTACGTGGTCTGTCACAGGAACTAGAGAGCGATCTGTGGGTGGGGAGGTTGTAGTTATACTTGTGATATGGGGAGTGGTTAGTAGTGATGAGGTCACTATATTAAAGGCACATGCATATATCATCTACACTTACCAACTTAAAAAAAAACTTTACTACGATTCGTTATCTGGAGATATTTCAATATTCACACAAACATCCCATCTAGTTCTATATAACACAATCTTCCCATATCTAGCTCGGCATTTATCTAGTTGGTGTCATGGCTCTAATAAACGGTCCATTTTTCCCAGATCTCAAATGAATTCTCCTTGACTCTCAAGGAATATGTCAGTTTCTCCATATTAAAGATGTCTTGCACAATTTCTAACCACTGTTCCTGTTTTGGACTTTTTTCATTAAGCCACTGCCTGGTAATGGCCTTCTTACTTGCTGCAAGCAAAACATTAATCAAATATGTATCTTCTATCTTTACTATATCTTGAATGTGCCCCAGATACATCACAGGGCAGGTATTTGGGATTTTAACAACTGCGTTAACATTTTCCCAGTATGGCCTTATCTCCCACCAAAATCTGGCTCTGGTAATCCTGTATCTCCCTTTCCATTTCTTTCCATCGAGATTCATAATCAGGTCTACACCAACAAGCCAGTGGTCTGAGTTGAGCTGCATAAAAGTATTTCCTCAGATTTGGAAAAGCCATTCCACCCTTGCTTTTCGGCAGTTGAAGTGTTGTTAGTTTTATTCTTGTTTTTTTGCTATTCCAAATGAATCTAGAGATCATCTTATCCCAGGCTATGAATCTCGGGGAACATTAATTGGGAGAGATTGAAATAAATATAGTAGTTTAGGTAGGATATTCATTTTTACCATTTGTATTCTGGCACCGAAATCTAGAGGAAGGGTAGACCACGTTTCACCATCTTTTTTTGATGTTTTCTTCAATTTTGTTATAATTAGTTTCAAACATGTTGGAAAGTGTTTTGTTTATAGTTACACCAAGATACTGCATCGTTTTAGAATTCCATTTCAGATAATATGCGTCTCTGATTTGTTGGGATGGAGAATAATTGAATGAAAGAATTTGTGTTTTTGTTATATTCAGTTTATACCCTGAGTAGTATCCATATGTTTCAAATAGGTTCATTAGATTTGGGAGACATATATCTGGTCGTTCAATACAAATAATGACATCATCAGCAAAAAGACCAATGATAGCTTTGGTCATCTGCAAATTTGCTAATGTTATTTGACTTTTCTTCGACTTTTCAAGTGCGTTCAACACCATCCAACCCCTGATTTTGAAGGACAAGCTTGAGAAGATGGGGGTGGACTCCACCTTTATCTCCTGGATATGCAACTACCTGACAGGTCGACCACAGTTTGTTAAGCTGGGGGACTGTGTTTCCGGGACAGTGGTGTGCAATGTTGGAGCCCCACAGGGAACGGTTTTGGCCCCGTTCCTCTTCACCCTGTATACTGCAGACTTCAAATATAAGTCTGACACATGCCACATACAGAAATATTCTGATGACACAGCAATTGTGGCATGTGTAAGGAACGGGCATGAGGAGGAATACAGGGACTTGACCAGTGCTTTCTGTGTCTGGAGTAAAGAGAACAGTCTCATCCTGAATACAATCAAGACCAAAGAGATGGTTGTTAACTTTGGCAGGTCCAAGCTCCCTCTTCAGCCGGTTAACACTGCAGGGATGGATATTGAGGTGGTGCAGACATATAAATATCTGGAAGTGCACCGTGATAACAAACTAGACTGGTCAGTCAACACCGATGCCCTATATAAAAAAGGACAGAGCAGTCTCTTTTTCCTCAGAAGGCTCAGACCCTTCAATGTGCGCAATGACATGCTGTACTTGTTTTACCCGTACTGTTGTTGCAAGTGTCATCTTCTACGCTGTTGTCTGCTGGGGTAACAGTGTCAGTGCTACAAACAGCAAGAAGTTAGTCAAGCTGGTAAAACGAGCCAGCTCAGTGCTGGGGGGGAGAGTGGACTCTGTGGGGGATGTGCTTGAGAGGCGTACGAGGAGCAAGGTGCAGATCATCCTCGACAACTCCGGGCACCCCCTCCATGAAATTTTGGAGAGTCAAAAGAGCACACGGAACAACAACCGGCTCCTCTCCCTGTGCCGTAGAACGCTGCGGTTCAGGAGATTTTTCCCCCCTGCAGCCATTAGATTTTATAATACTGACCGCTAGGCTGTATGGGGATGCTTTGCATTTTTAACAGTTAATTATTTGGTCATTTAAAGTATTTATTGTTTTTAGATATTGTCCATATTGTATTTTATGTGTTTGTTGTCTGCTTTCGTTCTGAATGTGTGGGTTTGTTGGTTGTTGGCTTCTGGACATCTGAATTTCACTGAGGGGATCAATGAAGTATTTATTATTATCATTTTTATTATTATTATTATTATTACTTGAAATCCCTTCATCCAAATCATTGATGTATATTGTAAATAGCTGCGGTCCCAGCACCGAGCCTTGCGGGACCCCACTGCCTGCCATTATTAAAGAGACACTTTAATCCCAACTCTTTGTTTCCTGTCTGCCAACCAATTTTCTATCCATGTCAGCACTCTACCCCCAATACCATGTGCTCTAATTGTGCCCATTAATCGCATATGTGGGACCTTATCATATGTGGGACCTTATCAAACTTCCCTCTCTTCTCCCCTCCTTTCTACTCCTCTCTTTCCACTCTCCCCTCTTCTTTCCTCTCCTCTCCTCCACTCCACCCTCTCCTCCCCTCTCCACTCCTTCCTCTTCACCCCTCTCCACTCCCCTCACCTCTCATCCCATCTTCTCCCCTCTCCTCTCCTCTCTTCTCTCCTCTCCCCTCTCCTCTCCCCTCCTTGGCTCTCCTCGCCTCACCTTTCCACCCCTCTCCTCCCCTCTTCTCCCCTCTCCTTGACTCCACTCCCCTACCCTCCCCTCTCCAATCCTCCCCCTCATCTACTCCCGTCCCATCTCCACTCCCCTCTCTTCTCCACTCATTTCCTTTCCTCTCCTCACCTCCTCTCTCCTCTACTCCACTCCCCCTCTTCTTTCCTCTCCTCTCCTCTTCTCCCCTCTCCACTTCACCCTCCACCTCTCCTATCCCCTACTCTCCTCTCCTCTCATATCCCCTCCTACATTCTACTCCTCTTTGCTCCGCTCTCCTCTCCCCTCATCAGCTCACCGCATCTCCTCTCCTCCCCTCACCACTCCACCACCCCCCCACCTGTCCTCGTCTCCCTGTTCATCTCCTCTCTACTCCTCTCCCCTCCGCTCCTCTCCTCCCCGCTCCTCTCATCTCCTCCCTCTTCTCTCCTCCTCTCCCCTCCACTCTCATCTCCTCGCCTCTCTTCTCCTCTCCTCTCCACTCCTCTCCTCTCCTCCTCTCCTCTCCTCTCCTCTCCTCTCCACTCCTCACCTTTCCTCCCCTCTCCTCCCCTCTACTCCCCTTTCCTTGCCTCCACTCCCCTCTCCAATCCTCCCCTCCCCTCTCATCTCCTCTCCTCTCGTCTCCTCTCCTCTACTTGTCTCCCCTCCCTCTCCTCCTCTCCCCCTCCTCTGCCCTCTCTTCCCCTGCCCTTTCCTCTCCACTGCTCTCCTCCTGTTAAAGAAAAAATAGTAACCTTCCTTATTTAATTTTGATTTAACGAAAGGTTGTTTTGGATGTAACAATTGGCATCTCTCGCTGGACCAGGTGCAGAAGAAGTTTGTGGGAATCGTCAAAGTAAGAATAGATGTATTACCTCTTGTCTGGGAATGTGTTGAAGGGTGGTTGGTAAATGTAGACATGAAATAGTAGATGAGATAACGAAGCTTGTTTAACTTTCTGTAAGGTGTTACATTAGTTCAATTTCACATTTCAAGTTCACATTTATTTTCACATGCATCAATTGGTACAGTGAAATTTGAGTTCCATACAGCCATACAAATAAAAAAACAGAATACATGATAGAGTTTAACGTAAACATCCACCACAGTGGAATCAACGTTTCCCACGGGTATGGAAGGCAATAAAATTCAGTCATCTTCCTCATTGTTCTCCCATGGTCGGGGTCTTTGAACCCAATGCAGTCGCTGCTACGGATGGCCCGATGTACAGGCCCTCTCGCCGGGATGAATGGAACTCTGGCGTCGGAACGGATCGGAACACACTCGCGGCTTGGAGGTTTTGAATCACCCGCGCCCCCTACCGCTTGTGGTATAGAAATGTTGCTGTAAATCGGAGTCTTATGATTGGCCTGGAGAAGAGATGGTGGCGCGGGCTGCCTGACAGGTGAGATAAAATGATGTCAAGATGCCCTTGTATTGTGTTTGACTTGTATCTGTCCAACTGTTGTTGAATAAGATTAACATAAGCGAAAAGTATGTTATGACTAATGAAATAATTGGTACCCATGTAGTTGATAGAATATTTTCGTGTAGTATCTAACAAAAGTAAACAAAAGTTGTTTACTGCACTGTCTAACTGTTGGCTAATTCTGCTGTGAACTGGTGAGCAGTTTTACTGCAGTCATTTCTCCATGATATCATGCAATAAAATCGTGAAGCAAATCTGCGAAGTCTCCGATTTTCATTTTCCATTAAATTCCCTCTAAATTAATTCCTTCCACAACTCTCGACTTTCTCCTCTCCTCTCCTCCACTCTCCTCCCCTCACCTCTCCTCCACTCTCCACATCCCTCCTCTTATCTCCTAGCCAATCTTCCCCTACCCTGCCCTCTCCTCTCCTCCTCCCCTCTTTTCTCCACTCCCCTCCTCTCAAATCCAGCACAATTATTATTTTAATATCTTGTTTAGAGATTGTCCTCTCTCCTCCTCACCTCCTCCCCTCTCCTCCCCTCTCCTCCCCTCTCCTCCCCTCTCCTCCCCTCTCCACCCCTATACTCCCCTCTTTGCTCTCATCTCCTCCCCTCTCCTCTCCTCTCCTCTCCTCTCTCCACTCCTCTCTTCTCTCTCTTTTCCCCCTCTTCTCTCCTCTCCCCCCCTCCCCCCCTCCCCCTCTCCTCCCCACCTCATTCCACTCCATTCCTCTCCACTCCTCTCCTCCCCACCCATCCTGCCTCTCATCCCCTCTCCTCCTCTTCTCTACTCCACTCCCCACACCTCTTCTCTTCTCTCCCCTCTTCTCCCTTATCCTCTCCTTACCTCTCCTCTCCTCTCCTTCCTTCTTCTCCCTTCTCACCACCCATCCCCTCATCTCGCCTCTTCTCCCCTCTCCTTTCCTCCCCTCACCTCCCCTCCCCTCTCCTCTCCACTCCTCTCTGAAAGGGTTTAAAGATTTTGAAGTTACAAAATGAATGCTTAACCTTTCTCCTATTGCAGTACCGAGAGTTCAGCACAAAAACACCAGGTGTCCTGTCTTATAATATAAACACTAGCGAGATTTCAGCACAATTACACTCAATAATTTGCTCCATGATATAAACAATCAGAAAGATGTTCAGACAACTCAGTTCTTACCCTCTACAGATTGTAATGTACAAACAATTAATTAACAATGTCAAAAAACAATAGTGCATGAATCTAAAAAAAACAGCTCCTTCAGGTCGCATATATGGGCTAACCTTTCCTCCATCAGAAGAACCTGGCAAACTGATTTTAACCATATATGGACAAGGCAAGAGGCTGTACAATGCTCTGTAAGATAAAGAATTGCTGATTATTAGGGTATAAATATATCGGATTGAACATTGCCTCTTTGTATGGAGAAATAAGGACTATGTAGTCAGTGTTTACACACTGTGAGAGCTGCCCTCCCACACCTGCCTTGTGAAATAAAGACGTTACTGTATTACTAACTTTTATGTTGTTATCTATTTGAAGAACATTGAACTTTAACATTGGCATAGGTGGCAGGATATTGCTGCAAACTCTCTGAAGACTGAGTAAGACACTGCAGTTTGGCTGGGAAC
This sequence comes from Malacoraja senta, assembly GCA_038087875.1. Classification (NCBI taxonomy): domain Eukaryota; kingdom Metazoa; phylum Chordata; class Chondrichthyes; order Rajiformes; family Rajidae; genus Malacoraja; species Malacoraja senta. Next base: position 100,757 of record JAXLNO010003322.1, read on the forward strand.
TCGAAGGGCATAGAAAGTGCACTATCAGACCCTTGAGTCTGATCTCCTGAGAGTGCACGGGAACACTGTGGTCCTTTGTCCGAAGTTGATTTAGTTTCCTGCCAAGATCCTTGACAGATAACGTAAGGTAATACATTTTTGTTGATTGAGCAGCTCAGACTTGGGAACTACTGCTCTGGGAGTACCATGTGTGTCGAGATTGCAGATAAAATATTAGAGGGTCCGGGTCCCGTATTTTCGATTGAACAGGTCGGATATAGATCGTAAATTCTATTGATATATCAGCCGAGTGGTGGGACAGGCTCAGGATATATGATGTGGGAGCTCCAGTACATGTGGGAGTGTTAATATCAGAAATTTGGGTACTTGGGAAAATGGAAGATGTCTGTGAAAAGATCTGTGAAACCTGCTTGACATCATTTGCAGGGAGTTACAGAACCATGTGACATAGATGGCTCCAGGGAGTCTGAAGCCTGGGAAGGGATTGCAGTATTTGGAAATATAATAGCAATATCAAGATTCCAGTTGCTCCACTCTTGGAATGTTCCTTAATGATTTTTTGTGTCTATGGAATTGTTATTCAACAATAAAATGGGTCTGGTCTTCACAATAGCCAGAGAGTGGAATGCAATCTGTCTGTAATGGTGGGATTATCTAAATGAAGTATTTAACAAAATAAAATGTGTTTTGAGCAAGTTTTACAAATTATGTATAACTTAAGGATGGTTTCATTCAGCGAGCATACAACTGATTAGATTGTGCTGGAAAGAACACACATACATGAATGTGATATAGATGTATATAATCATATAACACAAACATTTATATTTCTCCAGATTTTTATATCTAATGATAAACTTTATTTCGGACTAGACAAGGGACAACATTAAATAAAAAAACATTGTAAACCTCCCCGCAACTTTACCCTGGTGTCCCAGCTGTGCTGATCTGGGCCAGACTCGGATCTTTGGATACGAGTGCGGAGACGGAAGCCGGTTACGGATATGGTGCTGAAGATTACCCATGACCCTACTACGTCTTTTTCGTCGAGTGGACTATCTTGCTCGCTATAGGATCTTTGCTTTAAAGGGGGAAAGTTGGAAAATGTAGGTTGCTTTGTTTTTTCTGATGTTTCTTTTCTATTTCTAATCTTTTAAATTGAGTATAAAAGGAGACCACACTGGCCATAGGGCAGGAGATTGGAATAGTTTAAAAATATATATATATATAATATTATATCTATATTTAAAACTCTGTGTGTGTGTGTGTGTGTGTGTGTGTGTGTGTGTGTGTGTGTGTGTGTGTGTATGTGTGTGTGTGTGTGTGTGTGTGTGTGTGTGTGTGTGTGTGTGTGTGTGTATGTGTGTGTCTGCTTGACTTGTGCCAGTCAGCCTTTGATTCCTCGCTACGCCAACACCGCACGCAGAAACGCCGACATTTTTTCCATTTCGGTAGAGATTTCAGTTTTCTTTATGAGTAGCCACTCCTGATTAAATTTCGTCGTGTTTATATACACATTTTAAATAAAATCCTTCTCCCCCCCCCCCCCACCCCCAAAATTTCAAAATGTTTAGAAAACCAGCTCTCAGCCATAGAATGTTGGTGAAGGTTCCATCATGTGATGTCACAATGCCCAATGCTCACAGAAGATCCATTTACATATGCCTTTGCAGCAGCCCCAGCCCCAGCCCCTCCCCCCACCTCCACAGCCTGTGTCGAAGCGCGTCATCACGTGTGTGGGAATAGAGAAAGAGGATTGGGGGTGATAGGGAATGGGGAACAGATGGACTGTCCCTACCCCTCCGCCTTCCACTCTCCCTCCCCACTTTTTCCTCTCTCTCCCGCCACCCCTCTCCCCCTCCCTCCACACTCTTCCCCCTCCCTCCCCTACCCCATCTCCCTCCTCCCCTCCCTCCCCCCCTCCCCCACACCTCTCTCCCCCTCACACATCCCTCTCTCCCCCTCCCCATCCCTCTCTCCTCCCCCTCTCCATCTCCCTCTCCTCACCCTCTCCCTCTCCTCCCCCTCCTCCCCCACCCCCTTCCCTTTCTCCCCCACCCCCCACCCCCCACCCCCTTCCTTTTCCACCCCTTCCCTCTCTCCCCCACCCCTTCCCACTCCCCACTCTTCCCCCTCCATCCACACTCTTCCTCCTCTACCCCCTACACCCACGGAGTCGTTACTCGACAAGTCCTACAGTAAGATTGTTACACCTAAGGTACTGGAAGAGAGAAGGTGGGAGACAGTGAGAAAGGGAGGAAAGCATGGAATGCAAACGTCACCGGGTGTTGTACCTCTTGTGAACAGGTTCACCCACTTAGAAGCTGTCGGGACAGAAGACGTTTTAACACTGAGCGGCAGACTGGCTTGCGATGCGAATAGGGCTGTTGAGCCCAAACCAAAAAGGACAAAGTCAGGCAACGCCATTGTAGTGGGAGACTCCATTGTGAGAGGTACGGACAGCAACAGATGGGATTCGAGGATGGTGTGCTGCCTTCCTGGTGCCAGGATCCAGGATGTCATGGACAGAGTGCAGAAAATCCTCAAGTGCGAAGGTGAACAGCCGGAAGTGGTAGTGCATGTCGGCACAAACGATGTCGGAAAGAAGGGGATGAATCTTCTGCAGCGTGACTTTAGAGAGCTCGGAAAAATGCTGAAAAGCAGGACCTCCAGGGTTGTTATCTCCGGTTTGCTTCCAGCTCCTCGTGCTGGCGAGAGCAGGAACAGGGAGATATGGGACCTGAATGTGTGGTTGAGGAACTGGTGCACGGGGCAGGGATTTAGTTTCTTAGATCACTGGGATATGTTTTGGAGTAAGGGGGAACTGTACAAAAGGGACAGATTGCATCTTAACAGGTTGGGGACCAGCATTCTGGCAGGCAGGTTTGCCACTGCTACACGGGTGGTTTTAAACTGAATAAGGGGGGTGGGGTGTCGAATGGGATAGTTGAGGATGGAGTTAAAGGGAAAGGGTTTCTTAAATGTGTGAGCGTAGAGACAGAGGGGTGTAAAATGAGGGTAGAAGCAATAGGTAGCAAGGTGAAAAGTAAAAGTGGCAGGCAGATAAATCCAGGGCAAAAATCAAAAAGGGCCACTTTTCAACATAATTGTATAAGGGGTAAAAGGGCTGTCTCACTGTGCGAGTTGACCCACGAGTGACCCCGAGTTTAAAACAAATTTAACTCGTGGTAATCACGTACAATTAACGTAGCGGGAACGTCGGAACTCGTGGACGCAACTTAGCGACTCTTGGCGCTAACGGCAGGTACCCGTGAAACTTGTTAACTCTTGCAAAAGTTCAAACATGTTTGAACTTTTCCACGAGTAAAATGTAATCTTGTGGTTAAAAATTGAAACATTTAAACTCGTTGTAAGAACGTAGTGGCCCGTGCGTTTAACTTTGTGACTCGTGATTCTACCGTGGGAACTCTTTTTAGAAACAATAATCAGGGACAGAAATATCAGTTACTTAGACTTTTTAAAGACAAATTCTGCTTAACAAAGTTAAGCAAGTTATTGATAAGGTGACAGAGTGGGTTGAAAAGAAAAAATTGCTTGAAGTTTATATATAAATTTGTGTTGTGTTGTGTTGTGTTGAAAAGCTTTTTGCTGATCCGTTTGATTCTCACTGTTTGTTTACTTCATTGCTCAATAAAAGAGAGTTCTTTGCTATCAAGATCAAATTGATGTCTGGAAGTCTTCATTTTAATATCACTACAAAGTCTCATGACTTGAATGTAATATTCCTTTCATCATAAAACACAAAATAGAGGAAGGCAAAATATATTCACATCTTGATTCTCACAATCATTTGTGAGATTTAAGGACTCAGCTGCCTCATATGCTGTGCTTTTTAAATGTTTAAAATTGTCACCACTCAGTAGATCAGAAAATAAGACAAAGTCTTATGTGAAACAAATGTCTTGAATGTGAAACAAAGTCTTTATTCTTGTTCAATATAAAAAACTCTTTTTTGCGCATATTGAGAAAAGTAGCACCAAAGCAAACAACACAGTGGTCTGAAAAAGGGCTTCTCATACATGAAAATCAACAAATGAAGCACAAATAAAAGTATTTCCACTATATACTAATTCAGCTGAGAAATGCACTAGTCTAAATTCAGGCAATAAAAGATACAATGCAATGCGCTAAATGACAAATTTTGAGATCTACAATCAGATAAGCAGATGCATGATAACCACGTTTTAAAGGAAAGACAGATGCAATGAAATTACTTTTACACCACAATAAAAAATAAAATCCACACTTAAAGTTAAACAATGAAAAGTCAGCAGGATTTAAACTAAACATGAAATTAACTGGATTTTTCTGCATGTGGGCTCTCCTCATGCAGTGATGTACCTGTGGTCGGCAGCCGCTCAAAATAAGCTGTCCTGCCACGGCACACTGCCCAATTCTGAATTATAGTAGGAGCAGAGATGGTCTCTCTGCTCTTTTGCACTGTTGGTCCCCGTACCTCGAAAACACTGCAGTGGCACCAAAGTCTCGTCGTTTGTACCATACCTCCACGCACCTAGTGTTATTCTCCCTGTTTGACTGTCCACTAAGTCACCATCCTGCATGGCTGTTGCTGATCCTGAAGCTGCACCTCTGATAGGGATCAGGTTGTGCAGAACACATGCAGCAAACACAATAGTCTCTACGTTCTTTGGCTGGCATGACATCATTTTTTTAACATGTGATGATTTTTCAACACTTCGATATACATTGTTGCCTCAAGATTAACGGGAGAGGAACTTGGTACACTCGGGAGACGAACTTGGAACATCGCAGAAATGAGAAGTAAACGGGAAACTTAGACATACCCGTGGGAACTCGGTTAAACTCGGGATCATAAACTTGTAGTCTCGTACGCAACCACGAGTCTTTCATTCGGGGTCACTCGTGGGTCAACTCGCACAGTGAGACAGACCTTTAAGAGAGTTGTAAAAACAAGCCTGAAGGCTTTGCGTCTCAATGCAAGGAGCATTCGTAATAAGGTGGATGAGTTGAAAGTGCAGATAGCTATTAATGACTATGATATAGTTGGGATCACGGAGACATGGCTCCAGGGTAACCAAGGCTGGGAGCTGAACATCCAGGGATATTCAATATTTAGGAGGGATAGACAGAAAGGGAAAGGAGGTCGGGTAGCGTTGCTGGTTAGAGAGCAGATTAACGCAATAGAAAGGAAGGACATTAGCTTGGAGGATGTGGTATCGATAAGGGTAGAGCTGCGAAACACTAAGGGGCAGAAAACGCTAGTGGCAGTTGTGTACAGGCCACCTAACAGTAGTAGTGGAGTTGGGGATGGCATCAAACACGAAATTAGAAATGCGTGCAACAAAGGTAAAACAGTTATAATGGGTGACTTCAATCTACATATAGATTGGGTGAATCAAATTGGCAAGGGTGCTATGGAAGATGATTTCTTGGAATGTATGCGGGATTGTTTTCTAAACCAACATGTAACCATATAACCATATAACCATAACAGCACGGAAACAGGCCATCTCGGCCCTTCAAGTCCGTGCCGAACACTTTTTTTATTTTTATTTTTTATAGTTCCCCCTAGTCCCATCTACCTGCACACAGACCATAAGCTTCCATTCCTTTCCCGTCCATATACCCATCCAATCTATTTTTAAAGGATAAAATCGAACCTGCCTCCACCATTTCCACTGGAAGCTCATTCCACACAGCTACCACTCTCTGAGTAAAGAAGTTCCCCCTAATGTTACCCCTAAACTTCTGTCCCTTCATTCTCAAGTCATGTCCCCTTGTTTGAATCTTCCCTACTCTCAATGGGGAAAATCTTATCCACGTCCACTCTGTCTAACCCGCTCATAATTTTAAAGACCTCTATCAAGTCCCCTCTTAACCTTCTGCGCTCCAAAGAATAAAGACCTAACTTGTTCAACCTTTCTCTGTAACTTAGTTGCTGAAACCCAGGCAACATTCTAGTAAATCTCCTCTGTACTCTCTCTATTTTGTTGACATCCTTCCTATAATTAGGCGACCAAAATTGTACTCCATACTCCAGAATTGGCCTCACCAAAGCCTTGTACAATTTGAACATTACATCCCAACTTCTATATTCAATGCTCTGATTTATAAAGGCCAACACACCAAAAGCTTTCTTTACCACCCTATCTACATGAGATTCCACCTTCAGGGAACTATGCACAGTTATTCCTAGATCCCTCTATTCAACTGCATTCCTCAATTCGCTACCATTTACCATGTACGTCCTATTTTGATTTGTCCTGCCGAGATGTAGCACCTCACATTTATCAGCATTAAACTCCATCTGCCATCTTTCAGCCCACTCTTCCAAATGGCCTAAATCTCTCTGTAGACTTTGAAAATCTACTTCCTTATCCACCACACCACCTATCTTAGAATCATCTGCATACTTACTAATCCAATTTTTCACACCATCATCCAGATCATTGATGTACATGACAAACAACAGGGGACCCAACACAGACCCCTGAGGCACCCCACCAGTCACTGGCCTCCAACCTGACAAACAGTTATCCACCATTACTCTCTGGCATCTCCCATTCAGCCACTGTTGAATCCATCTTGCTACTCCACCATTAATACCCAACAATTGAATCTTCTTAACCAACCTTCCATGAGGAACCTTGTCAAAGGCCTTACTGAAGTCCATATAGACCACATCCACTGCTTTACCCTCATCAATTTCCCTAGTAACCTCTTCGAAAAATTCAAGAAGATTATTCAAACTTGACCTTCCAGGCACAAATCCATGTTGACTGTTCCTAAAAGCCTGCTTATCCAGATGCTTATATATATTATCTTTAAGTATCCTTTCCATTAATTTGCCCACCACTGACGTCAAACTAACAGGTCTATAATTGCTACGTTTACTCTTAGAACCCTTTTTAAACAACGGAACAACATGCGCAGCACGCCAATCCTCCGGCACTATTCCCGTTTCTAATGACATTTGAAATATTTCTGTCATAGCCCCTGCTATTTCTACACTAACTTCCCTCAATGTCCTAGGGAATATCCTGTCAGGACCTGGAGACTTATCTGTTTTCATATTTTTCAAAAGTGTCCGCACATCCTCTTCTTTGAATCTCATAGTTTCCATTGCTACTCTGCTTATTTCCCTTACCTCACATAATTCCATATCCTTCTCCTTGGTGAATACCAAACAAAAGAAATTGTTCACTATCTCCCCCATCTCTTTTGGCTCTGCAGATAGCTGTCCACTCTGACTCTCTAATGGACCAATTTTATTCCTTGTTATCCTTTTGCTATTAATATAGCTGTAGAAACCCTTTGGATTTACTTTCACCTGACTTGCCAAAGCAACCTCATATCTTCTTTTAGCTTTTCTAATTTCTTTCTTAATATTCTTTTAACATTTTTTATACTCCTCAAGCACCTCATTTACTCCATACTGCCTATAATTATTGTAGATCTCTCTTTTTTTCCGAACCAAGTGTCCAATTTCCCTTGTAGAGGAACCAATGAGAGAGCAGGCTATTCTACATTGGGTATTGAGTAATGAGGAAGGGTTAGTTAGCAGTCTTGTTGTGCGTGGCCCCTTGGGCAAGAGTGACCATAATATGGTTGAGTTCTTCATTATGAAGGAGAGTGACATTGTTAATTCAGAAACAAGGGTCCTGCACTTAAGGAAAGGTAACTTTGAAGGTATGAGAAGTGAATTGGCCAACATAGACTGGCAATTGATTCTTAATGGGTTGACGGTAGATATGCAATGGAAGGCATTTAAAGACTGCATAAAAACTACAAAAATTGTTCATCCCAGTTTGGCAAAAGAATAAATCAGGGAAGGTAGTGCATCCATGGATAACAAGGGAAATCAGGGATAGTATCAAAACAAAAGATGAAGCGTACAAATTAGCCAGAAAAAGCAGCCTACCAGAGGACTGGGAGAAATTCAGAGTCCAGCAGAGGAGGACAAAGGGCTTAATTTAGGAAAGGGAAAATAGATTATGAAAGAAAACTGGCAGGGAACATAAAAAAAACTGACTGCAAAAGCTTTTATAGATATGTGAAGAGAAAAAGATTAGTTAAAACAAATGTAGGTCCCTTGCAGTCAGAAACAGGTGAATTGATCATGGGGAACAAGGACATGGCAGACCAATTGAATAACTACTTTGGTTCTGTCTTCACTAAGGAAGACATAAATAATCTGCCGGAAATAGCAGGGGACCGGGGGTCAAATGAGATGGAGGAACTGTGAAATCCAGGTTAGTCGGGAAGTGGTGTTAGGTGAATTGAATGCATTAAAGGCCGATAAATCCCCAGGGTACTGCATCCCAGAGTACTTAAGGAAGTAGCCCCAGAAATAGTGGATGCATAGTGATAATTTTTCAAAACTCTTTCGATTCTGGAGTAGTTCCTGAGGATTGGAGGGTAGCTAATATAACCCCACTTTTTAAAAAGGGAGGGAGAGAGAAAACGGGGAATTACAGACCAGTTAGTCTAACGTCGGTAGTGGGGAAACTGCTAGAATCAGTTATTAAAGATGGGATAGCAGCACATTTCGAAAATGGTGAAATCATTGGACAAAGTCAGCATGGATTTATGAAAGGTAAATCATGTCTGACGAATCTTATAGAATTTTTCGAGGATGTAACTAGTAGAGTGGATAAGGGAGAACCAGTGGATGTGTTATATCTGGACTTTTAGAAGGCTTTCGACAAGGTCCCACATAAGAGATTAGTATACAAACTTAAAGCACACGGTATTGGGGGTTCAGTAATGATGAGGATAGAGAACTGGCTGGCAGACAGGAAGCAAAGAGTAGGAGTAAACGGGTCATTTTCCAATGGCAGGCAGTGACTAGTGGGGTAACGCAAGGCTCAGTGCTGGGACCCCAGCTATTTACGATATATATTAATGAAAAGGACGAGGGAATTGAATGCAACTTCTCCAAGTTTGCGGATGACACAAAGCTGGGGGGCAGTGTTAGCTGTGAGGAGGATGCTCGGAGGCTGCAACGTGACTTGGATAGGCTGAGTGAGTGGGCAAATGCATGGCAGATGCAGTATAATGTGGATAAATGTGAGGTTATCCACTTTGGTGGCAAAAACAGGAAAGAAGACTATTATCTGAATGGTGGCCGATTAGGAAAAGGGGAGATGGAACGAGACCTGGGTGTCATGGTACACCAGTCATTAAAAGTAGGCATGCAGGTGCAGCAGGCAGTGAAGAAGGCAAATGATATGTTAGCATTCATAGCAAAAGGATTTGAGTATAGGAGCAGGGAGGTTCTACTGCAGTTGATTCAAATGTAAGGTAAGGCAACCTTAGCAGAGCAAATTATGTGGAGACAAAGGGGAGCTAAGCAGAACTCGGAGGGCATGTGGATTGCTGAAGGACTGTTGGTAGTACCCACACCATTGCTGATCATGCTTATTTCAGAAGCACAAGGGTTAGACCATTGTGTAAGGGGGAAGTTATAAGAAAGGTTAAAAAAAAGGATGGCTTTTGGTCACCTTATTTGCAGGCGTCAGTGGACCACGTTTTATCACAGTGTGAGGAATGTGCTCAAAGCAATGTCAGAAAGGGAATAACAATGCCTATAGGTCACATTCCTGTGCCCGAAGGTCCATTTTGGCACGTGGTGATCGAAGAAGGTAAGAGGTTAAAGGTACATGCTAGTAGTGATCGATAGATTTAGCAGGTGGGTGGAGGCAGTACCATCCAAAAATTTGGTGCAGGGACTGTAGTAACGTTTCTGACGAATGAGTTAATCCCACGGTTTGGTATACCGACAGAAATCAGCTCTGACAACTGATCGGCTTTCATTCAGAAAGTGGTCAAGCTAGTGCTACAGGCCCTTAGAGTCAAACAAAAATGTGGGTGTGTATATCATCCGCAGTCACAGGGCATGGTGGAAAGAATCAATGGGACATTGAAGGCTAAGATAAATAAGATTTGTGTAAGAGGCCCGGGTAGCCGTTGGAGCGAGGAGGAGTTACCTGGAGCTGTGAGTAGAAAAACAGCGCGGGGCTTGCTTCTTCTACAGAGGCCCGGGGAGCCGTTGGAGCGAGGAGGAGTTACCTGGAGCGGTGAGTAGAAAAACAGCGTGGGGCTTGCTTCTACAGAGGCCCAGGGAGCCGTTGGAGCGAGGAGGAGTTACCTGGAGCTGTGAGTAGAAAAACAGCACGGGGCTTGCTTCTACAGAGGCCCGGGGAGCCGTTGGAGCGAGGAGGAGTTACCTGGAGCTGTGAGTAGAAAAACAGCGCGGGGCTTGCTTCTACAGAGGCCCGGGGAGCCGTTGGAGCGAGGAGGAGTTACCTGGAGCCGTTGGAACCCAAATCTGCAACGTTCCATCTGCAGCTGCAACGTTCCAGAGAAGGAGTGTGGGGGAAGCCTCTGATTGGTCGAACGGACTAGAGGAAGCAGCTGATTGGCTTGTATCCCAGGTAAGGGGATTATGAGGGCCAGGGCAGTTTACTGTTCTGGATGTCAGATGTGGGAAGTCATGGAGTCTGATAGCCCTCCAGACGTCCACATCTGCGCCAGGTGCGTCGAGATGGGGCTCCTAAGGGACCGTGTTAGGAACCTGGAGCAGCAACTCGATGACCTCTGTCTGCTCAGGGAGAGCGAGGAGGTCATAGAAAGGAGTTACAGGGAGGTGCTCACTCCAAGACCACGGGAGACAGAAAACTGCGTCACAGTTAGGAAGGGCAATGGGCAGAGGCAGGGACTGGTGAGTACCCCAGTGGCTGTACACCTTGAAAATAAGTACTCATGTTTGAGTAATGGTGGTGGAGACGGCCTACCTGGGGGCAGCGACAGCGGCCGGGCCTCTGGCACAAAGACCGGTCCTGTTCCTCAGAAGGGTAAGGAAAAGAAGAGGAGGGCAATTGTAATAGGGGACTCTATAGTCAGGGGGTCGGATAGGCGTTTCTGCGGACGCAGACAGGAGACCCGGATGGTAGTTTGCCTCCCTGGTGCCAGGGTCAGGGATGTGTCTGAACGTGTCGAAGAAATCCTGAAATGGGAGGGAGAGGAGCCTGAGGTTGTGGTACATATAGGTACCAACGACATAGGTAAAAAAAAGAGAAGAGGTCCTGAAAGAAGAATTTAGGGAGTTAGGTAGAGAGTTAAGGAGAAGGACTGCAAAGGTAACAATCTCAGGATTACTGCCTGTGCCACACGACAGTGAGAGTAGGAATGGAGCGAGGTGGAGGATAAATGAGTGGATGAGGGACTGGTGCAGTGGGTATGGATTCAAGTTTCTGGATCATTGGGACCTGTTTTGGGGAAGGTGCGACCTGTACAGAAAGGATGGGTTGCACTTGAACTCGAGGGGGACCAATATCCTGGTGGGTAGATTTGCAAAGGCTACTGGGGAGACTTTAAACTAGTATGGTTGGGGGGAGGGACTCAAATTGGGAAATATAGCAGTCAGTGTGTGAGGCAGGAGGAAGAGAATGGAAGCACTCTGACCCAAAATGTAGGGGAGAGAGAAGAAAAAGACAATAAACAGAGAATAAGAGAGGGTGGGTTTCTTAAATGTGTATATTTTAATGCTAGGAGCATTGTAAGAAAGGTGGATGAACTTAAAGCCTGGATTGACACCTGGAAGTATGATGTTGTGGCGATCAGTGAAACATGGTTGCAGGAGGGCTGTGATTGGAAACTAAATATTCCAGGATTTCGTTGCTTCAGGTGTGATAGAATTGGAGGGGCAAGAGGTGGAGGTGTTGCATTGCTTATCAGGGAAGATATTACAGCAGTGCTTTGGCAGGATAGATTAGAGGGCTCTTCTAGGGAGGCTAATTGGGTGGAACTGAGAAATGGGAAAGGGGTAGCAACACTCATAGGGGTGTATTATAGACCGCCAAATGGGGAGCGAGAATTGGAAGAGCAAATATGTAAGGAGATTGCAGATATTAGTAGTAAGCACAAAGTAGTGATTGTGGGAGATTTCAATTTTCCACACATAGACTGGGAAACACATTCTGTAAATGGGCTGGATGGGTTGGAGTTTGTAAAATGTGTGCAGGATAGTTTTTTGCAGCAATACATAGAAGTACCTACTAGAGAAGGGGCGGTGCTGGACCTCCTGTTAGGAAATGAGACGGGTCAGGTGGCAGAGGTATGCGTTGGGGAACAGTTCGGGACCAGTGATCACAATACCATTAGTTTAAATATAATTATGGAGAGTGTCAGAACTGGACCTAGGGTTGAGATGTTTGATTGGAGAAAGGCTAACTTTGAGGAGATGCGAAAGGATTTAAAAGGAGTAAATTGGGACAGTTTGTTTTATGGGAAAGATGTGGAAGAGAAATGGAGGACATTTAAAGGTGAAATTTTATGAGTACAGAATCTTTATGTCCCTGTTCGGTTGAAAGGAAATAGTAAAAATTGGAAAGAGCCATGGTTTTCAAGGGAAATTGGACACTTAGTTCAGAAAAAGAGAGAGATCTACAATAATTATAGGCAGCATGGAGTAAATGAGGTGCTTGAGGAGTATAAAAAATGTAAAAAGAGTCTTAAGAAAGAAATTAGAAAAGCTAAAAGAAGATATGAGGTTGCTTTGGCAAATAAGGTGAAAGTAAATCCAAAGGGTTTCTACAGCTATATTAATAGCAAAAGGATAACACGGAATAAAATTGGTCCATTAGAGAGTCAGAGTGGACAGGTATCTGCAGAGCCAAAAGAGATGGGGGAGATATTGAACAATTTCTTTTCTTCGGTATTCACCAAGGAGAAGGATATTGAATTATGTGAGGTAAGGGAAACAAGTAGAGTAGCCATGGAAACTATGAGATTCAAAGAAGAGGAAGTACTGACACTTTTGAGCAATATAAAAGTGGATAAGTCTCCAGGTCCGGACAGGATATTCCCTAGGACATTGAGGGAAGTTAGTGTAGAAATAGCAGGGGCTATGACAGAAATATTTCAAATGTCATTGGAAACGGCAATAGTGCCGGAGGATTGGCGTACTGCGCATGTTGTTCCAATGTTTAAAAAGGGGTCTAAGAGTAAACCTAGGAATTATAGACCTGTTAGTTTGACGTCAGTGGTGGGCAAATTAATGGAAAGGATACTTAGAGATAATATATATAAGCATCTGGATAAACAGGGGCTGATTAGGAACAGTCAACATGGATTTGTGCCTGGAAGGTCATGTTTGACTAATCTTCTTGAATTTTTTGAAGAGGTTACTCGGGAAATTGATGAGGGTAAAGCCGTGGATGTTGTATATATGGACTTCAGTAAGGCCTTTGACAAGGTTCCTCATGGAAGGTTGGTTAAGAAGGTTCAATGGTTGGGTATTAATGGTGGAGTAGCAAGATGGATTCAACAGTGGCTGAATGGGAGATGCCAGAGAGTAATGGTGGATGGTTGTTTGTCAGGTTGGAGGCCAGTGACTAGTGGGGTGCCACAGGGATCTGTGTTGGGTCCACTGTTGTTTGTCATGTACATCAATGAACTGGATGATGGGTGTGGTAAATTGGATTAGTAAGTATGCAGATGATACTAAGATAGGTGGAGCTGTGGATAATGAAGTAGATTTTCAAAGTCTACAGAGAGATTTATGCCGGTTGGAAGAGTGGGCTGAAAGATGGCAGATGGAGTTTAATGCTGATAAGTGTGAGGTGCTACATCTTGGCAGGACAAATCAAAATAGGACGTACATGGTAAATGGTAGGGAATTGAAGAATGCAGGTGAACAGAGGGATCTTGGAATAACTGTGCACAGTTCCCTGAAAGTGGAATCTCATGTAGATAGGGTGGTAAAGAAAGCTTTTGGTGTGCTGGCTTTTATAAATCAGAGCATTGAGTATAGAAGTTGGGATGTAATGTTAAAATTGTACAAGGCATTGGTGAGGCCAATTCTGGAGTATGGTGTACAATTTTGGTCGCCTAATTATAAGAAGGATGTCAACAAAATAGAGAGAGTACAGAGGAGATTTACTAGAATGTTGCCTGGGTTTCAACAACTAAGTTACAGAGAAAGGTTGAACAAGTTAGGGCTTTATTCTTTGGAGCGCAGAAGGTTAAGGGGGGACTTGATAGAGGTCTTTAAAATGATGAGAGGGATAGACAGAGTTGACGTGGATAAGCTTTTCCCATTGAGAGTAGGGAAGATTCAAACAAGGGGACATGACTTGAGAATTAAGGGACAGAAGTTTAGGGGTAACATGAGGGGACCTTCTTTACTCAGAGAGTGGTGGCTGTGTGGAATGAGCGTCCAGTGAAGGTGGTGGAGGCAGGTTCGTTTTTATCATTTAAAAATAAATTGGATAGTTATATGGACGGGAAAGGAATGGAGGGTTATGGTCTGAGCGCAGGTATATGGGACTAGGGGAGAATACGTGTTCGGCACGGACTAGAAGGGTCGAGATGGCCTGTTTCCTTGCTGTAATTGTTATATGGTTATATGGTTATATGGTTAAGTACAAAGTTGAATTGGATCGATGCCACTGGTGAGTTGTCGCATGCAAATTAACCGAATAACCCATCTAACACCACACGAGATGCTTACTGGTGACCCATGCCGGTGCCACAATGGAGAGGAACTACTAGAGGTAGAACTTAAGCAGTATATGTAACAGTTAACTATGATACACGTCTATTTATGCACAGGCAAAGCAAAAGCAGTCGGAGGTGAACAAGGAGGAAGGACCTGTTTAACTCGGAGATAAGGTGTATGTATGAGTTTTCCAAACCACCCACTGCTGTTCAGGTAGAAGGTCGATCTACCTGGTACCATCTCGATCCTTACATGAGGGCTGTCCCACAGGTACGGCTCGACAACAACCCTGAGGTAAGTGAACAGGTGGACAAAGAAGTGAGGGAAGAGCAGAACTTTAACCAGATAATAAGTGAGGTTTTTGGAGACATTAGTGACTCTGAGACTGGTGTAAATGAGGTCAGAATAAGGGGGTGTATGTGTCTTGTTTGGGGAACATTGCTGCACCTTCATACCTAATAATACAAGCCCGGAGGGGTCTTTCACTGAAACAATGGATGTTGAGAAATCTGAGAAAAGAGATCAAGCAGAATGTGGGTTTTGGACCTGATGTCTTTAGTTGGCTGGAAAATATGTTAGGCGGTTGGGGAGCATGGCTGACTAAGATTATTGGAGCTGTGCTGCTGGTGTTTATTGTGGTGCTATGTTGTGTCTTACCCTGTGTTAAGTTTTTTCTAGTAAGAGCCACTGCCAAGCAGCTTTCGTTGATCCAGGATAAAGGTCAATCTGGTTCCCCTCAGAAGCAGACCCCGAGGATAGAATACTACGAAGATGTGCAAGACACACCAGAGAAATATTAAACTACAGACTGTGAGGGGCGCTGGGTCTTTTTCCACACCCTAATATAATGGGGGGGGGGGGTTGTCCCAGTTATGCAGGATTCCAGAGAAAGAACACTATAAGGCTGAGCATTGCAATTTTAAGGACCCTGAAATTGAGGCTAGTCATAGTTTAATTTGATGTGCAGCTTGTGGTTTTTCTTTTTCTGTGAGACAATTTTTGGTCTCAAATGGGGGGATATATAGTATATATTATCGTTCATATTAAATGTATCTTGTATAATCTTGTATTAAAAATAAGTTGTATCTTAAAAGTAGTTTTCAGTGGGGCCTCAGGTCACAGTCCATTTGCTCTTTCTCAATGTCACATTCCTGTGAATTGCTGCAACAACATGGCTCTAAAACTGTTTATACAAGTCTTAGACAGCAAGGTGCCTCTGACATAATAATAATGGATGTTGTGGTCTTTTGCTAGGTTTAATTAGAGATAAGGGATAAGACATTTAAAGGCGTTTGGGTGATAGTTATGTGACCTTTGTATAAGTTGGATTTCTTATCTTTATAGATAACTGAGAAGGCGATTTTGCTCTGTGGTCTGCAGCTATAACTTTCCATTTGCACTGTGTAATGCTGTTAGTGAGAAGACAGAGCCATAAAGAGGCCCTCATCGAGATTGAAACTCCTTTCCCCTAGAGATAACAAGGGGGAAGGTGTAAGTCAGAATGAAGCTAAATGTGAGCTTGGCAAGAAACACTTATCGTTAGTCAAGTTTGACAATTATATGACCCTCATGTGTTTGGAGTTTGGAGGTGTGTGGTTGGAATCAACTTACAAATCTCTGTGGACGTAGTATAGATAAAGTAACCATTACAT
The DNA here is from genome assembly GCA_038087875.1 of Malacoraja senta. NCBI lineage: Eukaryota > Metazoa > Chordata > Chondrichthyes > Rajiformes > Rajidae > Malacoraja > Malacoraja senta. Next base: position 116,915 of record JAXLNO010003322.1, read on the forward strand.
TTAATGTTTGTAATACATAGTTAATTTTATTCTAACTATGTGATATGTAATAAGAACATCTGTGCTCTGGGTGTGAAGTATGTTATGTTTGAAAGGATTAGAAACATTAGAACCCTGTGTTTAGGTTTGTACTTTTAGAGATAACATTCTTCCCCGAGATTACAGAGTTTAATTGGAACAATTTGACTTGTTTATATAAATTGTGTGGCCACTGTATCATATGTATCTCTTATATTTTGACAAGTGGGTCCTGAGAATTGAGACCACGTTTCTTTGATTTCACTCTGTTGATATGAAATGATTCTAAACAAAGAAGGCAATGCCACGAGGCTGGCAGAGGCCATAAGGGGAGTCATGTGACTATAACTTTTGCAAACATGGAAAAATACTGGGAAGGAGGAGATAGGTGGGAGCAAGTGATTGGCTGGTGAGAGGGGAATGTCGGCAAATGATTGGATATGGAAATGCAACAGGCGTGGAGCATGCAGAGTTGAAAATGCTATAAAAAGATGTTTTGTTTGTAGCTCAGAGTGCTCACATGGGCTGGTGAGTTGAAGTGCTCTAACGTTTACTTGCAAATAAAGGTTTAAACTTCTTGAAGAATTCTCCATGTCGCCTGAGTTAATTTAGAGTATTGGTAACCACGACAATACCCCTAGATTTATGGGAACGAGGTTGCTCCACACATAACCAGGAAGGTGAATTTTCCAGCAAGTGGGAAGGACTTGGGAGCCGATGGTTAAGAAACCAATAAGCCAGTTTAGTATTCCGACTGTGCATGCACAGGTCATAGGTCGCTCAGTCTAAACACTCGTGGCGGCCATCTGCTGCTGCATAGATGCAGACCGACGTCTCGTCTCGTCCCCATCGAGCCGCCGCTGGGCCATCCCCGCCCCCTCCCGAGTGTCTTGGTCACGGACATCCGGGGTGGCCCCGGGCCGGTGAGAGACGGGCAGGAGGAGGGGAAGGGGCACCAGCTCCAGCTCCAGCTCGGCCCAGGCCCGCCGGCGGGACAGGCAAAGTGGAGCTGGGGCCAGCGCCTCCCCTCCTCGCTGGCTGCGGGCCTGGGTCGACACTCTCGTCCGCGGACCTCTGGATAGAAGAGCCTCCAGCGCACCTCCTGCACATTCGACTTTTGCTCCGTGGTTGGGATGGATTTCCACGGGCGCAAGGAACAAATGACCTAAAGTTTGCATTGAGTGAACTGAGTTCTTAATGTCCTTGTTGTAGACCGCCGTTTTGTGAGAGTGGTTGGATCCCAGCTTAAGCTCAACCAACGGCGGTCACATTGTCCGGAGAGGCGGCGGGGATCAGGAGCTGATGTGAGGCATCGGCGATCACCAGGGTCAGCGAACGTAAGGAGGACATTATCAGCCTAAGCCGAAATAAGCACCCCCACCCCCGGTCCTGGTAGAGCCAGGCCTGTCAACCACCTCCGAAGAAGACACAGGAACGGCTCCACACAGACCGAGTACAACTGACCAGACATGGGGCACCCCTGACGAACCCCCCTCCCAAAATAAAGGGAGCCAACAACACACCATTAAGCTTCACAAGGCACTCCACTGCAGCGTACGGAAGCCGGACCCGGGGCTGCAAAATGCGGTCCAAGTCTAAATGCTTGCAACATCACAAAGAGATATTCATGCTCTACCCTATCAAAAGCCTTCTCCTGATCAAGAGACAGAAAAGCAGCTGACTGACCAGTATCCTGGGCTAGATGAATCAGGTCCCTAACCAGGTGGATGTTATCCTGAATGGACCGGCCAGGGACTGTATAGGACTGGTCAGTGTGAATCAGTTGGGACAGCACGGAGCCCAGGCGATTTGCCATCACCCGTGCAAATACTTTATACTCTGTACAGAGGAGAGAGACCGGGTGCCAGTTCTTCAACAAGCAGAGTTCGCCCTTCTTGGGCAGCAGGACAACGACTGCCCTACGCCACGAGAGGGGCATCTTCCCAGTCGCCATGCCCTCCCCCAGAACCAACATGTAATCACCCCCACAGGATATCCCAGAAAGCTCTGACAAACTCTACCGTCAACCCATCCAGCCCAGGGGACTTACCCTTCCTGAGCTGGTGCAGGGCACGAGTCAACTCCTCCAAACATAAGGGGCCATCAAGAAGATCGGCCACCTCCCTATCAACAGTCGGTAGACCCTCCCACAGGTCCAGCTGAGCCTCCCCGCTGAATCCACCTGCGGAGAACAGGGACCCATAAAAGGACCTGACCAAAGCACTGATCTTCACCGGATCAGTGACAGAGGAGCCATCGTCTGCGAGCAACTCTACGAGCTGTTTGCGGGCTCCCCGCCCTTTCTCCAGAGAGAAAAAGAAAGGCGAAGCTCCGTCCAGATCATGCAGCATCTGGACCCGCGACCTCACGTAAGCGCCTCGAGACCGCTCAAGCTGCAGGTTCCTCAAGGCTTCCTTCTTCTCCTGAAACTCTCCCCATTCGCAGGAGTCATCACCAACCTGACCCAGGCGAGACTCTGCGTCCAGTAGCTCCCTCTCAAGCCTCTCGACCACTGAGTCCCACCGTCCGGTCGACCCCCACTTGTATTCCTGACAAAGGAGATGGATGTGAGCTTTCCCCACATCCAACCACTGTCTAAGGGAAGAGAAGCTCCTCTGCCTCTCCCTCCACTTCACCCAAACCCGACTGAATGACTCCCGGAAACACCGATCCTCCAGCAGCCGGTTATTAAAGTGCCAGTACGCGGACGCAGCCCGTGTGTGCGCTGGATTAAAGTCCACTCACACCAGATAGTGGTCCGCGCACAGCACCAGCCGCATTGAGGCCACCGAGACACGGGAGACATACGCATCGCAGATGTACATGCGATCGATGCGGGAACCATTAGACCTCCGCGAAAAAAACATGGAATCAGGGTGGAGGTTTCGCCACGCATCAACCAACTCAAATGAGTCAATCAAACCTCTCAACTTCTTTGTTACAGCAGGGGCACACTGAGTACCAGCGCAATTTCGCACCTCAAGTGTGCAATTGAAATCCCCCCCAAGGAAGAAACACTTTGCAATCACCTCCTGAAGTAGACATGGCTGTACCTTGCCGGTGCTGGGGTGGTACACGTTAATGAAATATAACGGCATGCCATCCAGGATCACAGCCAGATAGAGCAAACGACCTGGCACAACTTCCTGCACCTTCAGGATCTCTGGCTGGAAAGTTGGGGCCAACAGGAAAGCCACCCCACTCGAATTAGTGCTGAGGTGGCTCATGTAGGCCCCCCTTCCCACTCCAGTCGCCAGGTGGGTTCATCACTGACAATAGTATGCGTCTCTTGCAGAAAACTTACTGCATATTTCCCCTCTCTGAGGACTGATAGATGATGAAATCTATGAAAATCCCCTCTACCACCATTTAAATTTAAAGTGGCAACTGTGAATGTGCAAGCACACTAGAGTTGTTTCCTCACACTCCTCATGGCAGCGGGGACCTTCTCTCTTCGGAAGTTCAAAAAGTCCCCAAAATGACGCTTCTCAGACTCAGGCACTGTCAGGCACTGTCTTTGCTGCCAAGCATAATATCAAATGTCTTAATAAATCCCGACAGATCTGTCCAACGCCTCCCCGTCGCTTCAATTTTAGTCTTAGAGCACTTGTTTGTTTTCAGAAATTCCCGAATCTCACAGATAACGACCCCTCGAGACACAGCACTGGAATCCGGGCAATCCGCCAACCCACTGACACCTGGAACACCATCCTCCCCTGTACTGCGTTCAAGGTCATTGTCAGAGTTCGAAGGACTACAGCTAGCTGTCAGCTCACTCACCCCACTGCACAAGCCGGCCCCATCACTCTCCCCTCCTCCAGCATGACACCACCCCCAGGATCAATGCCGAGGGAGGGTCCCGATACCCCTGACAGCAATGAGCTGTCC
>JAXLNO010003322.1:123520-142105 GCA_038087875.1 Malacoraja senta
AAACATTTTCCCTGCAGCCCTTCTTGAAAAGAGGCACAACATTTGCCACCCTCCAGTCTTCGGCACCTCTCCTGTATTTAAGGACGAATCGTAAATCTCAACCAGGACTCCCACAATTTCCTCACTACATTCCCGCAATGTCCCCGGATATATCATACCAGGCCCCGGGAATTTGTTTACCTTCAAACACGACAGTACCTTCAGTACTTCTTCGACAGTAACGCTGACTGCTCTCATGACACTTCCAGTGACTGCGCTAATTTCCCCCGTCCCAATGTCTTTCTCCTCGGTAAATCCTCATTAGGGACCCTGCCCATCTCTTAAGAGTTCCCACTCTCTCTCTAGTTCCCCTTTTCCCCTTATGTATTCATAAAATCATAGGAGGGGGGAGGATGGTGTGAGTGTGAGAGTAGGGGAAGGAGAGAGAGTGCAGTGGGGGGCAGATGTGGGGAATGTTAAAGTAAGTGTGGAGGAGGTGTAGAGAGCGCAGAGGTAAGGGAGGAGAGGGATTTGTAGCTGAGAAATGAGAGGCTAGGACTCTTCTCTCTCTCTCTCTCTCTCTCTCTCTCTCTCTCTCTCTCTCTCTCTCTCTCTCTCTCTCTCTCTCTCTCTCTCTCTCTCTCTCTCTCTCTCTCTCTCTCTCTCTCTCTCTCTCTCTCTCTCTGTCTCTCTCTGTCTCTCTCTCTCTCTCTCTCTCTCTCTCTCTCTCCCGCTCTCACTCTATTGCACTCTTTTTTCTCTCTCTCACTCTCACTCTCTTGCCCCCACCCCTCCCCTCCCCTCCCATCCTCTCCCCTCCCCTTCCCTCCCCTTTCCTCTCATCTCCTCCACACCCCTCTCCTAGAATAGGCAATAGACAATAGACAGGTGCAGGAGTAGGCCATTCGGCCCTTTGAGCCAGCACTGCCTTTCAATGTGATCATGGCTGATCATCCCCAATCAGTACCCCGTTCCTGCCTTCTCCCCATATCCACTGACTGCGCTATATTTAAGAGCCCTATCTAGCTCTCTCTTGAAAGCATCCAGAGAACCTGCCTCCACCACCCTCTGAGGCAGAGAATTCCACAGACTCACCACTCTCTGTGAGAAAAAGTGTTTCCTTGTCCCCGTTCTAAATGGCTTACACTTTGTTCTTAAACTGTGACTCCACCCCCCTCCTCCCCTCCCCTCCCCTTCCTTCTCATCTCCTCACCTCCCCTCCCATCGCTGTGTTTCTTCACCTTTTGTGTGTGTTTGGTTTCCCATCATTGGCCTGAATAAAAAACACGGTTAAATTGACATGGTCTCACGCCTACCCTCTGTTCACACTCGCTCTTGCACGCTCACCGGCACACTCACGGACGCACTATCAATCGGCACGTCCGCTGCCACACCCACTGACACACTGATGCACACTCATTTGCCCACTCATTATATTCATTGAAACACCAATGCACTGATACCCACATTGACACACCAACGCACACTCATTGACACACCAGTGCACATTCAGTGCCACACACCCACTGACACACCGATGCACACTCATTGACACACTGATGCACACTGACACACTATTGCACACTGATGCACCCTCATTGGCAGACCAATCACAATGACTGGCATAGACATCCATTGACACACCAGCACACACCCATTTATACAACCTCACCAATGCACATGGATACACACTTCAACACACCAATGCACAATCACACCTTTTGGAACAAGAGGAACTTGGAGCTCAAATTACAATCGAAGAAATAGGTGAAACAATATAATCGTTGAAAAATGGTAAGACACCAGGACCAGATGGTTTTAGTAATGAATTTTATAAAAAATTTCATGAGATAACGACACCTTATTTATTTAATTTATATACTCACGCTTTTAAAGAAAATAAACTACCTGAAACATTAGTAGAATCAACTATTAAGCTTATTCCAAAAAAAGATAAAGATTTAGAGGATCCGGGCTCATATAGAGCTATATCACTTTTAAATACAGACCAGAAAATTTTAGCAAAGACTTTAGCAAGAAGATTAAGCAAATATATTAGTAAATTGATAAACCCTGATCAAACGGGGTTTATACCCAAAAGATATTCACTTAATAATTTGAGACGCCTGTTTAATATAATGTACTCACATAAAGTGGAGGAAGAAGATATATCAATTATTTCTTTGGATGCAGAGAAAGCATTTGATCAGGTAGAGTGGCAGTACTTATACAAAGTACTGCAAACATTTAATATGGAGAGAATTTTATTACATGGGTAAAATTATTATATGATAAACCGATGGCAAGAATATTAACTAATAATATGTTATCTCAAAAATTTCAATTATCAAGGGGCAATAGGCAGGGATGTGCGTTATCACCCCTGCTATTTGCCCTTATGATAGAACCTTTGGCTGAAAGTATAAGAATATATCAGAATATTCAGGGCTATAATACTAGGGACTCAAATAATAAAATTTCATTATATGCAGACGATATACTTTTATATATTACAAAGTCACAAACGAGCATACCAAATTTATTAAATTTAATAGAGGAATTTGGGTCCTTTTCTGGATATAGAATAAATTGGAATAAAAGTGAAATCATGACGTTAAAACAAGAATCTACACACTTATTGAAGTTCCCCTTTAAAATACCAACAGAAAAATTTAAATATTTGGGTATTCAGATTACTAGAAAATATAAAGCATTATTCAATGCTAATTTTATACCTTTATTAAATAAACTTAATATACTGATTAAATTTTGGAAAACACTTCCTTTATCATTAATAGGTACAATAAATGCTATAAAAATGATCTTTCTACCACAATTATTATACCTATTTCAGTCTATACCAGTATATATACCAAAATACTTTTTTTTTAAATTAGACCCTAATATTACTAATTTTATTTGGGATTATAAATAACATAGAATTAAAAAAAAACACTTATGTAAACCAAAAGATGTCGGGGGACTTTCACTCCCGAATTTTTTGTATTATTATTGGGCAGTGCATATTAAGAATATAATTTATTGGTTGGACAGTTCTACCCAACAGACAGAATGGATAAAAATGGAGAAAGAGGATTGTTTTCCTTGTAATATAGGAACGATCCTCTTCTCCCCGAATAAACTGAAAAATACAATATATAAGAAGAACCCAATTATACATGATACAATAAGAATATGGAAACAAATAAAATTATCCTTAAAATTAAGAAAGTTATCATTGTTAATGCCAATAATGAATGATCCTTTATTTAAACCATCTCTTATTGATAAAACATATAATCAATGGGAACGTTTAGGAATTAAAAGGATCGGGGATATGTATGTTCGATTAATGCAAGACATAATCTAATTAAATTTAAAAGTTTACATAGAGTATATTATTCAAAAACATCCCCCATTTATGATTAATGTTTATCCCAAAACGCAACTATAACACATTCTTTTGTTTCCTGCATCAAACTTTATAGATTTTGGAGTGATATTTTTGAAATATTTACAAAATTATTTAAGATAAGAATGGAACCTAATACTGAATTGATTATATTTGGAGTAATGGAAGATGGGAATAAATTGAATTCATCTCAAAATTTATTTTTTAAATTATGGTTTAATAATAGCAAAAAAAATGAATACTTCAATTTTGGAAAAATACACCAATACCAACATTTAAAATGTGGATTTCAAGCATGTTGGACACCGCACATCTTGAGGAAATGCGATTCCTCCTAATAGATAAATCAGACCAATTCATAACGAGTTGGTCTCCATTTGTAGTCTTTTTGGAATCATATGGTGCAACAGAATCGTAGAAACTAACTGTTGCAGGACTGGGCGAGGGATGGTCAAGAGTATAAATAATGGTTTTTTATTTTTTATTTTTTTTTACTCTCTTTTCCCCATTTTCTTTTCCTTAACTTTCTTCTTTCATTCTTTTTTCTTCTTCTTTTTTTTTTTTAATTATTTTTATTAGAAGTACGGTAAATTACAGTAATACACAACACTTATATCTTAATACATTCTTTATACCGCTTCATTTTTTTAAGCTTTAAGAGAAAGATAGAAGTAAGAAAAGAAAAGAAAGTGCGCAAGAGTCGTGAGGTGCAAGAGAGTGTTGTGAAAAGAAAGCCCCTTAGAAAAGAAGTTAGAGAAGGAAGTAAAGTAAGAAAGTAGATCCTAGAAAAGAAAGAAAAAGAGAGTAGGAACAATCGCAGAAAGGGAACCACCAACCAAGTCTGTTTTTATTGTTTTACCTCCCATTACCAGGTCCTGGTACCATTTCTTTATTTATTTATTTTTTAAATTACTATTGCACCTCATGCTTGTAATAGGTCCAAAAACGTAGACCACGTCTTTTGGAATTGGTCTGCTTTCCCTGCTAAGAGGAATCTCATCTCTTCCAGATGTAATGTTTCCAACATATTTGATGTCCACATTTTTATTGTTGGTGTGGGCGCATTTTTCCAGAATTTAAGTATAAGCCTTTTTCCCATTATTAGCCCGTAATTGAATAAGTTCTTCTGATACACGTTTAATTCAGGGTATACCTTCCGATATTCCAAAAATGATCCATTCTGGTTTTGGTACCAGTTTTATTTTAATTAAATTTGAGAAAATATCAAATATTTCATACCAGAATTTTTGGATTTTTGTACAAAAAACAAAAGAATGCGCTATGGTAGCTTCTTGACATAGACATTTATCACAGATTGGTGAAACATTAGGAAAGATTTTATTTAATTTAGTTTTTGAATAATATAGTCTATGTAATGTTTTGAATTGGATGAGCGTATGTCGTACGTTGATCGAACATTTATGCACCTGTAGTAAGTGGTTATCCCAGCTCTCTTTTGAAATTTTTATAGCTAATTCTTGTTCCCAGTCTCTTCTAATTCCTTCTGTTGTGGGTATTTCTATGTTTAAAATGATATTATATAAGTACGATATTAGATTAGCTGATTCCGCCTTTGTCTTCATTGCTTCATCTAGTAAGTCGGAAGGCATATTATGATAGTCTTTTGTGTATTTTTTCAGGTAATCACGAATTTGTAGATATTTAAATATTGATTATTTTTCAGATTATATTTCAGTTGTAGTTGTTGAAATGATAGTAATTTTCCCCATTCATACAGATCTTCGAGCGTTTTGATTCCCATTCTTTCCCATTGTATAAATGATTTGTCTATGGTTGAAGGTTTAAACGATGGGTTATTAACTATTGGTATTGAGAGAGATAGGTTTCTTAATTTTAGATTCTGTTTTATTTGTTTCCATGTTCTAATTGTGCTATTTATAATTGGGTTTTTATTATAATTTTTATTATTCAAATTTATTGGAGAGAGAATAATCGCTCCTATATTACTCGGGGAACAGTCCTCTTTTTCCATTATAATCCAGTCCACCTGCTGGGCAGAATTGTCCAGCAGGTGAATCATATTTTTAATATTTACTGCCCATTTATAATACATAAAGTTAGAGAGCGCGAGACCCCCCAACTCTTTTCGTTTATTAAGGTGTGCACTTTGTATTCTATGGGATTTATAATCCCATATAAAATTTGTAATGTCTGAGTCCAATTTTTTGAAAAACTTTTTTGGGAGATATATAGGTATTGATTGAAATAGGTATAGGATTTGTGGTAAGAAAATCATTTTTATAGCATTTATTCTGCCTATTAAGGACATCGGAAGTGTTTTCCAGAATTTAATCATATTATTTAATTTCTTAAGTAAGGGATTATAATTGGCTTTAAACATATCCTGGTAATTTCTAGTAATTTCAATTCCCAAATATTTGAATTTTTCTGTAGCTATTTTAAAGGGGAATTTCCTGAGGTGTGTTGAGTCTTTTGGTTTTATCGACATAATTTCACTTTTGTTCCAGTTTATTCTATATCCTGAAAAGGATCCAAAGTCCTCAATTAAATTTAATATATTTGGTATACTAATTTGTGGTTTTGTGATGTACAATAGTACGTCATTGGCATATAAGGATATTTTGTTATTTGAATATTTTGTATTATAACCGTAAATATCCATGTGTGTTCTTATTTTTTCAGCAAGGGGTTCGATTACTAAAGCAAATAACAGCGGTGATAATGAACATCCTTGTCTATTGCCCCTTGATAGTTCAAATTTCGAGGATAATATATTATTAGTTAGTATTCTAGCCGTAGGTTTGTTATATAATAGTTTTATCCAAGCGATGAAGTTCTCTCCCAATTGGAATTTTTGCAATACTTTAATCATATAGTCCCATTCTACTTGATCAAACGCTTTTTCTGCGTCCAATGAGATGATAGATAACTCTTGGTCCTGAGATTTATGTGAGTGCATTATGTTAAGCAAACGTCTCAAGTTATTAAATGAATGTCTCTTAGGTATAAATCCTGTTTGATCCTCATTTATTAGTCTACTAACATACCTGCTTAGTCTACTGGCTAGTGTTTTCGCTATTATTTTTTGATCCATATTTAACAAAGCTATAGCTCTATATGATCCTGGTTCTTCTATATTTTTATCTTTTTTAAGTATTAATATGATCGTTGATTCTGCTAGTGTTTCAGGTAAGTTTTGCTCTTTAAAAGCATGTGTATACATTTTCTGTAATCGTTGAGTAACTATGTCATAAAAAGATTTATAAAATTCATTACTGAATCCGTCTGGTCCTGGTGTTTTTCCATTCTTTAGTGTTTTTATTGTGTCTTCTATCTCCTTAGAAGTAATTTGTGCTCCCAGTTCCTCTTGTTCCCTCAGTTCTAATTGTGGTAGGTTACAGTTATCTAAAAATTCTGAGATTTTATTATTGTCTATTAACGTTTTAGATGTGTATAGATTCTGGTAAAATTGAGCAAATCTTTTATTGATATCCTTGGGTAGTGTTAATAATTCCCCTCTGTCTGATTTAATCTTTAGTATTGCATTCTCTTTTTCCCGTTTTTTCAGTTGCCGTGCTAGGAGTTTGTGGGGTTTGTCCCCGAATTCGAAGTGTTCTTGTTTTGTGATTTGAAATAATGTTATAACTTTCTCTGACAGTAATTTATTTAGCTTGAATTTCAATAGTAGGATTTTATTATGTTTATCCATAGTTGGATTTTTAGCATTATCTGTATCTAATTGTTTTATTTGTTCTTCTAAATGTCTTTGTTCATTCTTATTATTTTTATTTTGATAAGCTTGGAATGAAATAATGACTCCTCTAATAAATGCTTTGAAGGATTCCCATAATAGCGTGGGGGAAATATCTGGTGTATCATTTATCTCAAAAAATAGATCCATCTGTTTTTTTAGATATATACTCCCTTGTGGGTCTTTTAAGATTTGCGAGTTAAACCTCCAGAACGATTTATTCATAGACATTCCTTCTAGTTTTAAAACAAAAGTTAACGGAGAGTGGTCTGAGATCGCATTAGTGTGGTATTTAGCGTTCATAGTGTGCGGAATTAATTTTGTATCCACAAGAAAGTAGTCTATCCGTGAGTATGTTTTATACACCGTTGAATGAAACGAATAATCCCTTCCCGTCGGGTTTGCAATCATCCACACATCTGCTATATTTGTGTTTTCCATATATGTATGTAAAAGTTCACTGGTTTTAGATTTCATATTACCGTTTTGTTTTTGCATTGATTTATCTAGATAAGGGTCTAAAACACAGTTAAAGTCTCCTCCAATTATAACATTTTGATAATTAAATTCTGCAATTATATTCAGAATTTTATTAAAAAATTGAGGGTTATCGAAATTGGGCGCGTATATATTTACCAGCGTAATTGGCGTATTATTGATCTCTCCTGCTACTATAAGGTATCTCCCTTCCTTATCTAAAATAGTATTCTTTGATTTAAATGGAATTCCTTTACGAATGATGATTGCAGTGCCTCTAGATTTGGAGGTGAATGAAGAGTGAAATGTTTGTCCTATCCAGTTCGCCCTCAGTCTCGTCTGATCTTGATGTTTAAGATGCGTTTCCTGTAGAAACGAAATGTCCGTGTTGTATGATTTCAACTGAGCTAGTATCTTGCTCCTTTTAATAGGTTCATTAATACCCCTTATATTCCAGCTACATAGTGTGATTCCTCCCATTTTCTTTTGATTATCATCATACATTTTTACCAATTTTAATGATCTTATTTATTATGGTGCATTCATACCTCAGGACTCTGGTTATTTTGGGGGCATTTCTATTACAGACTTCCTTGGTAGTTCTCCTCCGCGATTGTCCTTGGAAAGAAAACACATAGATGTGACGTATTGTGATAAAAATAAAAAATAAAAGTATATCAAATAAGTGTACGGTGTCTGAGATTTCAACACCGTAGTGAGTGTCCCACTCATCTGTGGGGTACGACATCCATATCGCTTCCGGCGTAGATGTTATGACGTTAGCCCCGCTGCCTTTATTACCCAAAACCTAGGGGGTCGGTACCGTTTCCAAATCAGTTCTATTTTTTTTTCTTCTTCTTGACACACTATATATCTCACGTTTTTCTATACTTTATTATCTTATTCTTCTTTATTATAATAAAAAATAAGAAGCTGTACATAAATTATATTATGTAAATATATATTAGGCACTTTGGTGCCATACGATTGTACTTACTTCTAATAAAATAAAATATTTAAAAAAAAACAATGCACAATCACTCATGCACTACCTGAGACCACATACACACTTACCAATGCACACTAGCAAACACTAATTGGCATGTCAGTGCACAAGGACTGATCCACACTCACTGACACACCAATGGACGATCACTGACACACAAATATTGACGCATCAACACAACCCGCTAGTGCACACTCACCAATGCATGCCAATACACTCTTATTTGCACAATCATTGATATATATATTTGCACACCAATAAACACTCACGGGTGGACAGTCATCGGCACACCAGTGCACACTCAATGATGTGCAAATACACACCCACTGTTGCACAGTCACCAACACACCAATGCGCAGGCACCAGGCCACACATTTGCACACTCAGACACAGTTGCTAACGCAGACTGACTCTCATGGGAGTGAGAGAATGGGGGAGGGAGGGTGCACACTGACTGGTTTCCAGTTTTCTCGTGCTCACACATGTGTTCACTGGAATAGTTTATTTTTTTTTTTTTAATTTGTATTTTATTAGAAGTACATTACATTACAACCACATACATTAGTACTTGTCATTTATATCTTCTTACAATTAATGTACTCCATTTATTTTTTACACTAGAAAAGGAAAAGATTGAAAGAAAGAAGAAAGTGAAGGAAAAAGTGGAAGTGTAGGAAATGTGACAACAAAAAAGGACAAAGACCCTATAAGAGCAAAATTAAAAACAAAAGAAAAAGAGTTAAGAAATATACCCTAGGAAAGAAAGAAAGAGAGAAAGAGGAAAAAGAGAAAAACAAATATTTTTATGAGCATTACGTAAATGGGACATACCAACTCTTCAACTATCATCCCCCCTTACCTGACCTCAATTTTTTTTTTTTTAAGTACTTTTGCACCCTATGTTTGTAATAATTCTATAAATGCAGACCACGTCAGGTGGAAATGATCTGGTTTACCTGCTAGGAGGAGTCTTATCTCTTCTAGGTGTAATGTTTCAAACATATTTGAAATCCACATATTTATAGTTGGTATTGGAGCCTTCTTCCAAAATTTTAGAATTAGCTTTTTTCCAGTTATTAACCCATAGTCCATTCGTTTCTTTTGAAACACATTTAGTTCTGGACCATCTTCCGTTATACCGAAGATAATCCATTCTGCTTTGGGTATCAGTCTTGTTTTAAATAACTTTGTAAAGATTTCAAAAATTTCATTCCAAAATTTTTGAAATTTTGTACAAGAAACGAATGAGTGCGCTATAGTAGCTTCTTGGGATTGACATTTATCACAAATAGATGATACATTTGGGAAAATTTTATGAATTTTAGTTTTTGAATAATATAATCTATGTAAAATTTTAAATTGTATTAAAGTGTGTCTTACATTAATCGAGCATTTATGCACGTTTAATAAGTATTCATTCCAACTTTCCTTTGAAATTTTAATAGCTAACTCTTGTTCCCAGTCTCTTCTGATACCCTCCGTAGATGGTATTTGTGCATTTAAGATAATATTATACAAATATGATATTAAGTTTGCTGATTCCGCTTTTATCTGCATTGCCTCGTCCAGTACATCTGCTGGGTTATTATGATGATCTTTTGTATATTTTTTCAAATAGTCGCATATTTGAAAATATTTAAAATATTGATTATTTCCGAGTTTATATTTTATTTGTAATTGTTGAAATGAAAGTAATTTTCCAGTTTCATACAAGTCACCAAGCGTTTTAATTCCTAATCTATCCCATTGTGTATAAGCTTTATCTATAATAGAAGGATTAAACGAAGGGTTATTGACTATAGGTAATAAAAGTGATAAATTTCTTAATTTTAAATTTTGTTTTATTTGTTTCCAAATTCGGATTGTACTATGGATAATTGGGTTCTTATTATAATTTATGTTATTCAATTTCATTGGAGAAAGGAGGTAAGTATATAGGAATTGATTGAAATAGGTATAAAATTTGTGGTAAAAAGATCATTTTTATTGCGTTTATTCGGCCTATTAAAGGCATCGGGAGCGTTTTCCAGAATTTAATTAGTGTGTTTAATTTATTAAGTAAGGGGTCAAAATTTGCCCTAAACATACCTTGATATGATCTGGTAATTTCGATTCCCAAATATTTAAATTTTTCTGTAGCTATTTTAAAAGGGAATTTTAAAAGATGTGATGAATCTTTCGGTTTTATTGACATAATTTCACTTTTATTCCAATTTATTCTATATCCAGAAAAAGATCCAAAATCTTCAATTAAATTTAATATATTTGGTATAGTGATTTGAGGTTTTGTAATGTACAGTAATATATCATCCGCGTATAAAGATATTTTATTATATGAATCTTTAGTATTATATCCATGGATATCAGGGTGTATTCTAATTTTTTCAGCTAGCGGTTCAATAATGAGAGCAAACAGTTGTGGTGATAATGAGCATCCTTGTCTATTTCCCCTTGATAGTTGGAATTTCGAGGATAATATGTTATTAGTTAGTATTCTAGCTGTAGGTTTGTTATATAGTAACTTGATCCATAGAATAAAATTCTCCCCCAGTTGAAATTTTTGTAATACTTTGTCCATATAATTCCATTCTACTTGATCAAATGCTTTTTCAGCATCCAGCGAAATAATTGATAATTCTTGATCTTCAGATTTATGTGAATGCATTATGTTGAGTAGACGTCTCATATTGTTAGATGAGTATCTCTTAGGGATAAACCCCGTCTGATCTGGGTTTATTAATTTACTAATGTATTTACTTAATCTTCTAGCTAATGTTTTCGCTAATATCTTTTGATCTGTGTTTAACAATGCTATAGCTCTATATGAACCAGGTTCTTCTAAGTCTTTATTTTTCTTAGGTATTAATGTAATCGTTGATTCCACTAATGTATCAGGTAGTATTCGTTTTTTAAAAGCATATTGGTACATTTTTTGTAATCTTGGTATTATTTTATCGTAAAAGCTTTTATAAAATTCATTAGTAAATCCGTCAGGGCCTGGTGTTTTTCCATTCTTTAGTGAGTTTATTGTGTCTTCTAATTCCTTAATTGAGATTTGTGCACCCAGTTCATCTTGTTCCTTCAATTCTAACTTTGGAAGGTTACAGGTATCCAAGAACTTTGTGATATTATTGGAATCACTTGTTGTTTTAGATGTATACAAATTCTCATAAAATTGCGCAAATCTATTATTAATATCCTTTGGTGTTGTTAATAATTCCCCTTTATCTGATTTGATCTTTGGTATAGTATGTTCCTTTTCTCGTTTTTTTAGCTGGCGAGCTAAAAGTTTATGCGGTTTATCCCCAAATTCAAAGTGCTCTTGTTTTGTAATTTGAAAAAGTCTTATAAGTTTGGCAGATAATAATTTATTTAATTTAAATTTCAAAATTATTATTTTATTATGTTTATCTATTGATGGATCTTTAGCATTATCTATATCCATTTGTCTAATAAGTTCTTCTAACTGTCTTTGTTCATTCTTATTCTTTTTATTTTGAAAAGCTTGATATGAAATTATAATACCCCTAATGTATGCTTTAAAAGATTCCCATAGTACAGTAGGCGATATATCTGGAGTATCATTTATTTGAAAAAAGACCTCCATTTGTTCTTTTAAATATATACTCGCTTGTGGATCTTTTAGAATTTGAGAATTAATTCTCCAAAACGATTTATTCTTAGACAATCCTTCCAGTTTTAAAAAGAAAGTTAGTGGAGAATGGTCTGAAATCGAGTTTGTGTGGTATATTGCATTAGATGTTTGGGGGATTAATTTTGTATCCAGCAGAAAGTAGTCTATACGTGAGTATGTCTTATGTACCATTGAGTAAAACGAGTATTCCCTGCCAGTTGGATTAACAATTCTCCAAACATCTGCTATATTAGTGTTGTTTATGTAGGTATTGAGAAGCTCCCCAGTTTTCGATTTCATATTCCCTCTCTGTTTTTGACTTGATTTATCTAAGTACGGATCTAAAACACAGTTAAAGTCTCCTCCTATTATAACATTTTGATAGTTTGACTCTGCAATTATGTTGAAAATTTTATTGAAAAAGTGGGGGTTATCAAAGTTAGGGGCATATATATTTACCAAAGTAAGTGGAGTATCATGGATTTCTCCATTAACTATTAGGTATCTCCCTTCTATATCTGTTATAATATTCTTTGCTTTAAATGGTATACCTTTCCTTATGATGATTGACGTGCCTCTAGATTTTGAAGTAAATGAAGAGTGGTATGTTTGACCTATCCATTTCGCCCTTAACCTAACTTGATCCTGAGATTTTAGGTGTGTTTCTTGTAGGAAGATAATGTCGGAGTTGTACAATTTCAGCTGAGCTAGTATCTTACCCCTTTTAATAGCTTCGTTAATACCTCTTATATTCCAACTACAAAATGAGATTCCTCCTAGGTTCTTTTGTGTGGTGTCATGCATTTTGAATAATTATAGTACCTTTAAATCTTGTGGTGCGTCCAAATCCCAGGTCTTTAGGTACTGGGGGAGCTTTTGAGTTTTTAAGTTTTGCTGTTATGTCCATTTTACGCTTGTCACTAAGCACAAAACACAAACAAGTGATTTTATGTGATAAAAAAAAAACTATAAAAGTGAAGATACAGTGTCTAATATAGTCGGCACTGTAGCGAGTGTCCCACCTGTAGGTGGGAAAAAACCTTGTTTTGACTTCCATTGCGTTGTTACACAAATAGCTCCGCTCTCTTGGTTAATCATAACATATTATAATATTAAAACGGGGCCTCAGATTCAGATATATAATACACTTTTACCCTGTGTATTTCATTGTAACATATATATATATCGGAATTTTAACTACTGATTATTAAACCGATACTTTTGACTTCTATAAAAATCAACTGCTGGTTGAAGGGGTTAACGAGACGGGCCCCTGGACCTAAGCCAGTTGCTCGTTTCTCATCCCCTCCTCCCACTTATAGATAAGGTTTCAGTTTATTAAAAATTCATATTAGTAAGTTAGTTCGTTATTTTTTATTTTTGTTTTTATTAGTATTCTAATCTAACATGCATAATTTATTAAGTTGTTAATAGGATAAGTTCTTACTATTGGTTATAATATTATATTCTAATAAGCAATTATAAGCTTTCTGGTATAAACCATTACCATCTGGTCAGTTGTTTACTCGTTTTGAACAGAAAGTGTCCTTGATTCAACATTCCGAAGATAACAGTGTAACTATCCCCAGACAAAGCATTGCTTAAAATGGTTCAGATCTCCCTTTTCATTTCTATTTTTCAACGATAGTTTGAGCATATTTAAACGCTTCTTCAGGCTTAACAAATGACTTTTCAAGACCCTTAAAGGAAATACGCATTTTCGCGGGATAAAAAAATCCCAAATCTGATCCCTTCTCTCCCTCTTAAAAGATCTTTAACCTTCTCAAATTTGTTTCTTTTTTGCACAATTTCATACGGGTAGTCCCTGAATATCTTAATCGTATCATTGTCCAGCCGCAATTGCACACCGTATTTGATTTTACTCATAACATCTTCCAGTTCTAAAATGTCCCGAAATTTCACAATAATATGTCGTGGATACGTTTTTAAATCTTGGGACACGATGAGCCACTTCGATTTTCGGTTCTTTGGAAAGATTCAGCAGTTGTTTAAGCAAGCCCATGGCAAACTCACGTACGTCCTCCCCTTCGGCTCCCGCTGAAACTCCAAGAATTCTCAAATTCTGGCGTCTAGAGCGAGCTTCCAGGTCCAGGCATTTGACTGAGACTTTCTCCAGTTGAGTCACCATCTGTAGTGAAGTTTGTTCGTTTTCTCGCCTCATTTGCTCATGTTCTTGCCTCATTTTCGCCATGTCTTCAACCATTCGAGCCATGTTTTTCTCCAATTCCGTAATTGTGTGCATACTTGCAGCTACTGTTTCAAGCACAACCGTGAACTTATCCGTATTAGTTTGATCCATCTTGTCCATTCTCTCTGATAGTCCATCTTTCACCTCATCAATTCGTTTATTCATAATGTCCAGTGAATCAATCATATTCTTCTGGTTACCAGCATTTAATTCCCTCATCATCTTCTCCATTCCTTCCATCATTATTTTCATATTTTCCTTCATTTCCTTCTTATCTTCCTTCCTATTTTCCTTCATTTCCTTTTTATCTTCCTTCATATTTTTCTTCATATTTTCCATCATAATTTTATTTTCGTCCAAAATCTCATCTTTCATATTTTCCACTGATTTCTTCCAGTCATCAAACTCTTTCTTAGATCTTGTATCCATTTCTGCAGCCACTTCAGAGACTTCAGAGACTTCAGAGGTAACTTCTGCTTCAGACTTCTTCTGGTCTTTCAGCAGCTTTTTCACTGCTCTCTGAGGGCTCACAGCTGGAGACAGTTTACTCATTTAAAGGGCTTCAAACCAACGTTTAAAACATCGCGCTTAGTGATGACGTCATCAGCGCGGCGACCAGAAGCTACGGTAAGGTTTTTAAAACAATCCCGATTTTTGGACCCGTTATACACGATAAATCGTGAAATTTTTCGGGAGAGGAGCTAGGTGCACGTCTGTTAGTCCAACATGGCGCCACCGAAAGTCCGCTCACTGGAATAGTGAGTGTGCAAGGGTGAGTGTGCGCCGTTGCCGGCGTAGTGATGAGCTGGCGTGGCAGAGCGCTGGCCTCGCTGAGTGTGCGTGTGTGCATTGGAGCTTCGAATTGGTACATCTGCAACAATGCACTGGAGCATTGTACTGTCGAGCATGCACTGCTGCCCCGCACCAGCGTCCGTGCACTGTTGTGCAAATGCATCGAAGAACATGCACAGGTGAGCGTATATCGGTGCTTTGTATTCAATGCGCGCGCATACACAACAGTGCAATGGCACAATGCAATGACAAGCATGCAATGTTGCCTTGCATCAGGCGCCGTGCACTGGTGCCTCAATGCACGGTAGATGCATTGGTGCATTGCACCGATCTGTGTGTGCAGGTGTGTGTGGGTGCACGTCCACAGCCAGGCATGCATCCTTTCCACAGGCACCGCATGGAGCATGCACCGCCGCCTTGCATTGGTGAGGATGCATCGGTCCCTGACGGTCACACATTGTTGCATCGCACCCCCCCCCTCCCCTCCGTTTGTGAAAGGCAGCGTTATGCGGCAGCATCAAAGATGGAGCGTCTGGTCTGGCAAGGCCAGTGTGCGCTGCTTCATATGGCCCCCCTGGTTCTCCCATAGCTCTGTGTGTCCGTCTAGGGTTCAAGTGCATTATCGTCAGGTGTAGTGAGGTACAGTGAAAAGCTTTGTTGTGTGTGTACAATGACAGATCAGACATTACTGAACGTCAATACTGCACCCTCCATAATGTTTGGGACAAAGACCTATCATTTATTTATTTGTCTCTGTACAACACAATTTGAGATTTGTAATAGAAAAAATCACATGTGGTTTTAAAGTACACAATGTCAGATTTTAATAAAGGCCATTTTTATACTTTTTGGATTCACCAGGTAGAAATCACAGCAGTGTTTATACACAGTCTCCCCATTTCAGGGCACCATAATGTTTGGGACACAGCAATGTCATGTAAATGAAAGTAGTCATGAAGTCTGCGATTCATGGACAATACCAGTTGCTGGGTGTCTCCTCTGGTGATGCTCTGCCAGCCCTGTATTGCAGACATCTTTAGTTTATGCTTGTTTTGGGGGCTAGTCCCCTTCGGTTTTCTCTTCAGCATATAAAAGGCCTGCTCAATTGGGTTCCGATCATGTGATTGACTTGGCCACTCAAGAATTGACCATTTTTCAGCTTTGAAAAATTCCTTTGTTCCTTTAGCAGTATGTTTGAGATCATTGTCTTGTTGCAGATACATTTGAGACATTTGTTTGAACTTGAGCAGATAGGATGTGTCTATACATTTCAGAATTCATTATGCTACTACCATCAGCAGTTGTATCATTAATGAAGATAAGTGAGCCAGTACCTTCAGCAGCCATACATGCCCAGGCTATAACACCTCCACCACCATGTTTCACAGATGAGGTAGTATGCTTCAGATCTCGGGAAGTTCCTTCTCTCCTCCATACTTTGCTCTTGCCATCACTGATATAAGTTAATCTTCATCTCATTTGTCTACAAGACCTTTTTCCAGAACGGTGGTCGCTCTTTTAAGTATTTTTAAATTGTAACCTGTCTATCCTATTTTTGCGGCTAACCAGTGGTTTACATCTTGCAGTGTAGCCTCTGTATTTTTGTTCATTAAGTCTTCTGCGGACAGTGGTCATTGACAAATCCACACCTGACCACTGAAGAGTGTTTCTGATCTGTCGACAGGTGTTTGGGGCTTTTTCCTTATTATAGAGAGAATTCTTCTGTCATCAGCTGTGGAGGTCTTCCTTGGCCTACCAGTGCCTTTGTGATTAGTAAGCTCACCAGTGCTCTCTTTCTTCTTAATGATGTTCCAAACAGTTGATTTTGGTGAGTCTAAGGTTTGGCTGATGTCTCTAACAGTTTTATTCTTGTTTCTCAGTCTCATAATGGCTTCTTTGACTTTCATTAGCACAACTTTGGTCCTCATGTTGATAAACAGCAATAAAAGTTTCCAAAGGTGATGGAAAGACTGGAGGAAAGACTAGGTGCTGAGAGCTCTCTTATACCTGCATTAAGGCAGCAAATAAACACACCTGAGCAATTACAAACACCTGTGAAGCCATGTGTCCCTGAAATGGGGGACTATGTGTAAACACAGCTGCAATTTCTTCACGGTGAAACCACAATGTTTTAAAATACCCTTTAATAAAATCTACTGATGTGCACTTTAACCATACATGATATTTACAATTACAAATATCAAATTGTGGAGTACAGAGGCAAATAAATAATTGATGGGTCTTTGTCCCAAACATTATGGAGGGCACTGAATATCTCTCATTTCCCTCTCGCCAGGCCCTCAGTCTGAAGAAGGGTCTCGACCCAAAACATTACCCATTCCTTCTCTTCAGAGATGCTGCATGTCCTGCTGAGTTACTTCAGCACTCTGTACCAGTCCATGTTCTCCAGAGATGCGTTACGATCGAACGCTATTGATCCCAGGAGGGAAATTGATCCACCAACAGTCATAAACCTCAACGACATGAAATCAGAGTAAAAAGTTGTTAACCTCTCCTGCTCCAGAGAAGTGTATCCAAGTTTGTCCAACCTCTTCTGAGAACATAATGCATAAAACAGAATCCTGCACAAGCTCTCCCAATTCCCTTTGCACCTCTGTTTTGTGGAATCTCTCCCCATTTAGAAAACATAGCCTTTATTCTAATGACAAAAATGTACGACTCTGCACTTTGCTACGCTATGTTCCATCTGCCGCTTCTCTGCCCGCTCTCCCAACCTGTCCAAGTTCTTCTGCAGAATCTCTGCTCTCCACACTACCTGCCCCTCTACCTATTTTCTTATCATCCGGTCTTATCATCCGAGGGGCCTGTTGCCACGCTGTATCAATCTGTGACTCTCTCGTTGCGCCACTCCTGATTGATTCCCCTCGCCAGGCCACTGGTCTTCTTGTGACCTGTAATGCTCTTCATCCCCTCTACACCTCCCTCATACACTGATGAAGTTTCAGCTCCAGCTTCCTCCTGTAGTCGTCTCACAGAGTCCCACCGAGTCCGCGCCGACCAGCGACCGCCCGTTCACACCAGTTCTACAATATCCCACTTTCTCATTCATTTCTTACACACTAGGGGACAATTTACAGAGCGCCGATTAACCTACAAACCTGCACGTCTTTGGAGTGTGGGATGAAACCTCTCTCTTTGTTATTGTAACCCCCTCCCCTCCTGTCCCTACACCCCTCTCCCCATCTCTGTGACCCCGTATGTCCTGTGGTATTGTGAGTAGCCCAGTAATTTAAGATATTTTCTTTGTCATATGCACGCACTATAATTTTGTTAGATATAATAACCTGAATATATTCAAACAAACCTAGTATTATATGATAAT
>JAXLNO010003323.1:0-10000 GCA_038087875.1 Malacoraja senta
CGCCGGCTGTTGCCAGAACCACAGCCGCAGTTTTCCCGGTGCAATATTTAGTTTTCAGCTTCTGCAACAAATGGCGACAAAGCGATCAAAGGTGAAAGTGACGGTGAATCAGACAGAACAGTCTGCAGCTGCAGAAATCAGTACTTCGTTAACACTGCACACAGGGGTGAGGGACAGGAAACTCCAATAAAAGTAATGCTGTCGGATCCAATACAAAATGACCCCGGTGATGAGGACCAGTAGATCGGTCGCTGCCATGGCCACCAGGTAGCGAGTGGTGCAGGTGGAGAGGCCACACTTTCCCCGGGACAGGATCACAATCGCACTAAATTCACTGCGGAAAGACAAGGGAACGGACACTGGGCATTTACTCAACACGGTCTCCGGGGCTGAACACCGGCTCGACTTTCAGCTCAAGATCAGGAGTGTTAGAGTCGGTGCGCGGCTTGCTGCAAGTTTAACAATGTCAGAGCCGGCTCCGACTGTGCCCGACCTGCCTGCCTGCTTCAGGGGACAAGAGATAAGGTGACGGGCGGGTGGGGTAAAGGGCGGGGAGGGAACGAGTAGCCACCCACCCGCTCCAATTGGCGTAATGGTCCTTTCTGTAGTGAACCTGCTGCTGCTCACAGTCTGTGATGGGGCCGCTTTCACAGACTTAACCGTGAGCGGCCGGCCGCGTTTAACCAGGGCTCTGGGAACTCGGGCATCTGATGGGGACGAGGAGGGAGGCTTCCAGAGGGAAGGCAGGAACAACATGGAATCCGGCAGCAGAGGGCTCCGTTAATGGATTCATTCCACAGTGAGTTCAGTAGACAACAGGTGCAGGAGGAGGCCATTTGGCCCTTCGAGCCAGCATCGCCATTCAATGTGATCATGGCTGATCATCCCCAATCAGTACCCCGTTCCTGCCTTCTCCCCATATCCCCTGACTCCGCTATTTTTAAGAGCCCTATCTACTCTCTTTTGAAAACATCCAGAGAACCGGCCTCCACCGCCCTCTGAGACAGAGAATTCCACCACTCACCACTCATCTTTCTCAATCTCCACTGAGGTTATCCCAATGGCTTCTTGATGCAAACGACTTCATCTATTGCATTATTCCCCAAACTCTGCCCTTCCAGAACCAGGTTAGCATTCAGCACAGATAAGGGAAATTATTCAGAAAGGACTTTACACAAGAGTAGACAAAAGTGCTGGAGAAACTCAGCGGGTGAGGCAGCATCTATGGAACGAAGGAAACAGGTAACGTTTCGGCCGAAACCCTTCTTCAGACTGGAAATAGTTACCTATTTCCTTCACTCCATAGATGCTGCCTCACCCGCTGAGTTTCTCCAGCATTGTCTCCCTTCGATTTTCCAGCATCTGCAGTTCCTTCTTAAACACTTTACCACAAGAGTGCAGCTCGCAGGAGCAGAAAGTAGGCCATTCGCCCATCATGTCTACTCCGCCATTCAATCATGGCCGATCTATCTTTCCCTCTCAACCCCATTCTCTTGCCCTTCTCCCGTAACCCCCCGACACCCGCACTAATCAAGAATCTATCACTCTCCGCCTTAAACTATCCATTGACTTGACCTCCACCCCCGTCTGCGGCAATGAATTCACACAGATTCACCACCCTCTGTCTAAAGAAATTCCTCCTCATCTCCTTTCTAAAGGTAAAGGTAAAGCTGGGGAAGAACGCACTACAATGGCCGCCATATCCAATATCCTTGATATTCCTCTTTCTCTCCTCCCCACACAAGGTGCCCTTCACACTTCCCTCCTGAAGCAGAGGCCAATTGTTGCAAATGAGAGTCCCACCCCCTTCTGGTCCTGAAGGTCGACGCAGAAAGCGGAGTAACTCAGCGGGACAGGCAGCATCTCTGGAGAGAAGGAATGGGACTGAAGAAGGTCTTGATCCGAAACGTCTCCCATTCCTTCCTCTCCAGAGATGCTGCCCGTCCCGCTGAGTTACTCCAGCATTTTGTGTCTTCTTCGATTTAAACCAGCATCTGCAGTTCTTTCCCCCACACGAAATCCAGCCGGTGCCAGGATGCAACCTATTATCCCCATGTATGGATGGTGTGGGATATATGTACCAAAGCACAGAGACAGGGGGGGAGTTAGTCTGGTTAGTTTAGACATACAGCGGCTAATCTCAGCAGAATCAAGATGGTGCAGGTGAAGTAACAACACACACACACACACGGCGGTAGATCCGCGGCCACTGGTTCAGGAGATCGATCCGACTGGGTGGAATCCGACTGTGACAGACAGACTCCACAGGGAGACACAGTGTCCACAGGAGCGGGTGTTCACTCTGATCAATAACTCAGACACAGTGAACTTCACAATGTGAACCCCTCTCTCCCAATCACACCGTCCCGGAGAGCTGCCTGCCTGCCTGCCTGTCCCGAGCACTGGGACAACTCTGGGCAAGGTCCCACTGAAGGCAAGAACAACATTCTAGTGGCTCCCGGCCGGCAGCAGTGAGAGAAAAAAGAGGGTTAGTTTCAGCTGTCTGAAAATAAGACAAATCACAGCAGCGTTAATTCACAAATATTTCACTGAGAGGATTGATATTCTTCACATATTCTTGTACAACGATCATCAGTTGGGAACTTGTAACATGATGAGAATCAGGTCAACACCAGTTAACACACGGATGGAGTTATAAAACTTGTTCTGCTCACTTACCAGGGACTCCAACGGCAGCAATGATCACGTACAGGATTTTCTCCACTGCGAAATATTCATAAACCTTTTCCCACATTTTCTCTGCCCAGCGGCGTGTCCCCGTGAGCTACCGGTAATGTCTCGGAATGAAATGCTGGGACAGAACATTCCTGGAGATTTTATACCATTTTCCGTCTCCACCGGGACAGTGAAGTTTCAACAGAGTTTAAAAATAGAGATTTAGAAATGATTCACAAACAGATGACATCAGCCGAGTGAAATCCCTGCTGAGACAGGTTGTGATTTAATCAGGGAATTGATTGAGAAACTCCAAAGACTGGGAATTGTGGCGATAGATATGTTTTTCCCATTTAGTTATAGTAAATGGGAAAAACATACAACGGAGGCCCTGCATGCGGAATTTTGTCGGAACATCCTCCGCATCCAAAGGAAAACACCAACAAACGCATGTAGGGCGAAATTAGGCAGATACCCACTGATAATAAATATCCAGAAAAGAGCACTAAATTTTTGGAATCACCTTAAATCTAGCCCACCAGATACCCTCCAGTTTAAAGCCCTTAAAACACAAGAGGGGAGCCCAGAAAATAGTTCCCTGTGTCAGTTGGTACGGAGACCAACTACCCCCATTCAGTTAAACCCTATCCAGTTAAATCCTGACCAGCCTCAGATCAATACTTATCCCCAATCACCAGTTAGAGTGAACCAAATTATCAAACAATGTAAAGAAACATATTTGGAACATTGGGACAAAGAAACCAAAAGCCAAAGCAGATTAGAATGCTACCGTGCCCTAAAAAGAGATTATAAATTGGCAGACTATCTCTCAACTGTTAGAGATATAAAGCAGAGACAGACCCTCACCAAATACAGGCTAAGTGACCACTATTTGGCAGTTGAAAAAGGAAGACAGAAGAGATTCTGGCAACCAAGAGAAAACAGAATATGCGGCCACTGTTTGACAGATGAGGTTGAAACAGAGGTGCACTTCCTCCTAAAATGCAAAAAAATTGACAAAACAAGGAAAACATACTTTGACAAACTCAGTCAGGCAACCCCTGATTTTAAAGAACTGGATGATACATCAAAACTAAGAATAATCCTTGGTGAAGGAAATACGGCACATCTTGGTGCACAATACGTAACAGCATGCCATAACCTGAGAGACGGTGAATGACCAATATGCACATATGTACACACACACTAATTGACATTAAATGACACTAAGAAATTAATATTGAATTGCTAAACTTGCTATCCTGTTGTACTGCTTACAGCTGCAAGAACGTGTAGCAATCAATAAAGGGCTATAGGCCTCTTGCGAGTTTATGTACAGGGACATATCTATCTATGCATTGTATACTTGTATTTATACTTATGCATTTTAAATATGTATGTCATGTTTTATACTTTGGCAATATAACAATGTATTTTTTATCATGCCAATAAAGTTTTAAATTGAAAAATTGAAATTGAATACTGAGGGATGGAAATTGGGAGCGGCGGCATTGTTCCAGCAAAAGGGATATTGTTTCAAACTCCATCATATCCAACTCTCCACCTCATGTTGTTTGTCTGATTTCCTTCAATCCGTTTCACTCAGCAAGGCAATGCCAAATTCCAGGGACCCTCTCAGGGCTTCTGGTGCCCAGTTTGAAGGTGGACTGGACTGGGCGACCTTTGTCCACAGGTTGAGGAATTAGTTCAACACATCACCTCGGACTAAAATGCCCCCCCCCATCCCTCCACTCTGCTTCACCACTCAATATGATCGCGGCTTCACTGACTGTGACCTCAACCCCACACTCCCACTGACTGACCCCGGGAAACATTCACTCACTGCTAGCCTGGAATAGATCTGACTACACCATGGGACAATAACATTCTCTGCCTTCATCACCTCTGTGGAGGAACGACCCAAAGACTCACGACACTCAGAGAACAGAAACATTGTCGCCTCAGAATTGTCCTAAACCTAAATAAAACAGCGAATGATGCAGCACCTCTCCCTCCTCTCTTTCTCTCTCCCTCCATCCTTACTGATGTCACTCTCTCTGAACTGTTACTCTCTCTCCTACGCTCTCTATTCCCCCTCTCTGGGCTGCCCTCTCTCCGCCCACTGATGGAGTGACACACAGTGGGATAGTACTGATGGAGGGATAGAAATGGGGCAGAACTCACACAGTGACACACTGTGGTGGTACTGATGGAGGGACACACTGTGGTGGTACTGATGGAGGGACACACTGTGGTGGTACTGATGGAGGGACACACTGTGGGGGTACTGATGGAGGGACACACTGTGGAGTAGTACTGATGGAGGGGCACACTGTGGTGGTACTGATGGAGGGACACACTGAAGGTACTGATGGAGGGACACACTGTGGAGTAGCACTGATAGCGTGACACACTGTGGGTTAGTAATCTGGGGTAATACTTATAGTGACAGATTTTCATATCGTTTCAAGGATTCTTTCCTTTAGCCACTGTGATTGAAGACAGGGGTTCAGGAGATAATCGAAACACATTCGAGAGCTCTCCCCGAGACATTCAATGCCGTCGAAAGGGAAATCTTCCAAACAGAGTCTCTTGATTAATAGTTTCTTTATTGTAGTAGTAAAAACAGTAAGATATTCATCCAAAACTTCTTCATGTATACGTACACTAGACTAAGTGGGACCCGTTCGGTCCCAGCATCACACCGGAGGGCTGGTCCCCCAACGCAATATTCCACCTCTCCACCAATTCCAATATTGCTGGCCAGTGGGGGGGGGGGGCTCTGGAGTTCTAACATCGGTTTTGTGGGCCGAATGTATTCTTGGGCTGGCAGCTCAGAAACTCAGGCCTGGTGGGATGGCAGCTCTGAAACTCAGGCCTGGTGGGCTGGCAGCTCAGAAACTGCCAGAAATTCAACTAAAAACAGGTGACAGAGTCTATGAGAGAGAAGGAGGAGATGGTGGACAATCTATTTTAGACATTTTCATCTCTTTTTAAAGATCACAGCAATGAAGGAGGAACGTCTATCCTTGCGTGGATCTCTGGAGCGCTAGTATGGGTGTTGTGGGCTGAAGGCACTGGTTTCCAGAGGGATAGTATTGACAATGTGGACTGAATGGATTCTTGGACTTACAGTTCAGTGAAGTCACGGCTGGTGGGCTGGCACTTCAGTCAATTACAGCTGGTGTGGTGGCAGTTCACTCAGTTACCCCTCCTCCCTTCACTACATAACTCTGCTCCTTGCCATTGCCCTCCCCCCCCACACTCACATTCAGTCCATCTCCCCTCAACCTTCCCCCTCCCCAGGCACTCTTTGTGGCTCTCCGACAGCGCTGCATCTGCCTATTAGGTACCCATTGTGATGAAGAACACGCAGACATGGCAAGTGGAGAAATGATTTATTAAAGTTAAAATGTGAACGAGTCTTAAAACAATGCAAGTCCAACACCACAGCACTACAAGCAGAGTGGAGGCAGCAAATCCAACCTCACTCCAAGCAGAGTGCAGGCAGCAAGTTCAACACTGTAAAGAATTGATAACGAGGCATCGTTACTTTACTATCTTTATTCATACTGGAGCATTACACATTGCACTAGCTGTACGTGGTCTGTCACAGGAACTAGAGAGCGATCTGTGGGTGGGGAGGTTGTAGATATACTTGTGATATGGGGAGTGGTTAGTAGGTATGAGGTCACTATGTAAAGGCACATGCATATCTCATCTACATCTTTCCCTTCGAAACGACAGGCAAATACAATGGTGACATGGCGACCACGGCTCATGCGCTAGGATAGTTAGACAAAATCGCCATAGCGGTCAGGCGGTTTGACAAGACGTCCCGCCCGGGTTCGCGTCTCGCCATCCACCCTTCCTGCAGGAGGGAAGAGGCACCGGCGGGGACAGACCGAACCTGAAAGGGGGAAACGGGAGGAGACGGAGGAGACAGCGGCACCGAACTCGGAGGTGATGCGAGATCAGGACCGGGCAGAGCGCGGGCAGGCGAGCGAGGACTAGTCGGAGCGGGGTGGAACGGAAGGGGCTGAGGAGGAGCAGAACGTTGCAGGTCAGGAAGGACGGGCAGAGCAACGCCCTGACGCGAAACAGGCAGTGGGGAGCAAAGGGATCCGCGGCAGGAGGACGCGGCTCGTTGACGAGCCGAAGGTGCTGGCGGGACGTCGGTAAATGGGTCCAGCGTGGTCGACGAGATAGGACCTGGGCGACCCCGCAGAGCCGACGACGGTAGCGAGCTTGTAGTGACCGGGAGCGGCCTGCATACGGACAACTTGACCGGGGAAGAGGCGCGGCATGGGAATGCTTTTGGACGTCATGGGAACGCTTTTGGACGTCGTGCCTGAAGGCAATGCGTTTCTGAACCGCCGCAGGTGGGAGGATGGAGGGTATGAGGGAGCGCTGGGCCACAGGGAGCGGGAGTCTGGTAGCGCGAGACATGAGCCACTGAGCAGGTGAACCCATGGCAGAGTCGCGGGAAATGTTCCGAAGGTTGAGGAGGGCCAGATGGAAGTCGGAGTTAATGCCACCACACTGTTCCAACAGGTGCTTCGCGCTGCGGACTGCGCGCTCGGCCAAACCGTTGCTTTGCGGGTACTCTGGGCTGCTGGTGAAATGGCGGAAGTTCCATCTGAAAGCGAACGCTTTAATCTCGGAGCTCGTGAACTGGCTGCCATTGTCTGACCGCAGGCTTGCCGGGGGGCCAAAAGTGCCAAAATGAGGGTACAACCTATCGATGACGGCCGAAGAGGTTATGGAGTGCAGCCGGTCGACCACAAACCAGCTGGAGTAGGAGTCAACGAGAACCAGGAAGTGTTTGCCTCGCCACTCGAAAATGTCGCGGCAAGCGCCATCCAGGGCACTTCGGGCGCGGGCTGCTGCAGAAGCGGCTGACGCTGCTGGTGAGGGGCGAGGCTGTTGCAGGTGAGCGACCTGAAATAGTGGTCGTGCAGCGCCGCGGGCACGACCACCTTGTGACCCTTCACCACCACGCCGTCGTGCAGTGCGAGCTCGTCCCGGACCAGGAAGTAGGGCATGGCACCAGCCGGCAGTGCCGAACGACGGTCGGGCCAGCCCCGCCGGATGACGGCAGACAGCTGTTGCAGGGCAGGGTCATTGGTAGTGTGTTCAACCAGGGACTTCATCTGCTGTGAAGGGACGATGTTCAATTGTAGCACCAATAGCTCAGACATTTCATATGGGTGGCGAGTGGTGGACGTCAGCGGGGCGCGAGACAACGTGTCGGCCACGAACATGTCCTTGCCCTTACGATAAACCACCGTGAACGTGAAGCGCTGGAGCTGCAGCATCATGCGCTGCAGGCGTGATGAGCCACATGGATCGATTTGTTGAGGATGGTGACAAGTGGCTGATGGTCAGTTTCAACGGTGAAAGTGTTGCCCACGATGTAGTCCCGGAATTTGGAGCAGGCAAACACCACGGCCAGTAGCTCCTTCTCGATCTGCGCGTAGTGCTGTTCGGTGGCGGTCATGGTGCGGGATGCGAAGGAGACAGGCAGCTGCAGGCCGTCATGGACCTGGAGACAGGCGGCACCGAGTCCGAACTGAGAGGCGTCGCAGGTGAGGACAATGGGACGCTGCAGGTCAAAGAACTTGAGCGTGGGGGTGCTGATCAGCTTAGACTTAAGAATGTCGAATGCCTTCTGATGGTTGGGTAAGCAAAGCCAGGACGTGTCCTTTTTTATCAAATCCCTCAGGGGAGCGCTGAGCTCGCTGAGGTCGGGGATGAACTTCCCCAGGTAGTTTACCAAGCCTAGGAAGCGTTGCAGGCCTGCCACATTAGTAGGAGGAGGCATCCCTGAAATGGCAGCCGTTTTCTGCGGGTCTGGCTTTAACCCCTCGGCGGTGAACACATGTCCAACATAGGTGACCTCCGGGACGCGGAATCGGCACTTCTTGGGGTTCAGTTTCAAGTTGATTTGCCGGGCCCGGTCCAGGACCCGGCGGAGGTTGACATCGTGCTCGGCAACGTCCTTACCGTAAACGAGGATGTCGTCAACAATTATGGCGCATGGTAGACCTGAAAACAACTGCTCCATTGTCCGCTGAAATACCTCGCTGGCAGAGTTGATTCCGAATGGCATTCGGAGGAACCGAAACCTTCCGTAGGGGGTGGCGAAAGTTGTCAAAATGGACGACCGCTCGTCCAGTGGTATCTGCCAGAAGGAGCTTTTGGCATCGAGGACAGAAAAAACCGTTGCTGGACCAACCTGTGCAGCGACTTCTTCTACCTTTCTCATAGGGTAGTGAGGGCGTCTAATGGCCAGGTTGAGGTCTTTGGGGTTGATGCAGATGCGTATCTCGCTCATGTCCTTTTTAGCAGCAACAACCACGGAAGAGACCCAGCTGGTGGGCTCGACGACCGCCTTTAGGATGCCCATTTGTACCATACTGTGTAGTGTCGCCTCCACTCTGTCCCTCATGGCGAAGGAGGCACGGTGAGGAGCATGGACCACAGGAACGATCTTACGGTCCACTACAATCTTGTAGCTGCAGGGTAGTTTGCCTAGCTTATCATCAAAGCGGTCGGGATAATCGGCCAGCGGGTCCATAAGAGTCTGCACATGGTGGATGTCACGGTGGAAGAACACCAGTCCCATTTCCTGGCATGCCCGGATCCCCAGCAGGGGAATGCATTTTTGATCGAGGAGATAGAAGGTGAGGGGCCGAGAGGTCTCCAGTATCTTACAGCGTAGCGTGGCCTTGCCCACAGGAGTAAGAATCTCCCCACCGTAGGCATGCAAGGTTGAGCTCTGGGAAAATATCTGCTCATTAGTTCTTATCTGGTTGAAAAGAGATGTTGACATTACGTTGGCCACAGCCCCCGTGTCAATCTTAGCAGTGAAGGTCGAATTGTTCACAGTGACTAGCACAGAAGGGTCCGTTATCATAGCAGGTGCGTCCAACACGGTAAACAAGTTGCTCTCCCCCTGAGAGGAGTCAGATGCAGAAACAGACTGTTCATCGAAATAACACTGGGAGCTGAGCGCACTGTCAGCCTGTAGAAGGTTGTTTAAATTTCCCCTTGGAGCAGCGACAGGCTTCCCACGGGAACGACAAGCCGCAGCAAAATAGTTCAATTTTTTGCAGACATTACACGTTTAACCCAAGGCAGGGCACACATTGTATTGATGAGTCGTGAAGTTGCAATTAGGGCACCTTTGCCGGTTACCACCCCCTGTAGCAGTACCGAACCCCGGGGCGCGTCCCCCTCGAGCAGCGAGCGACCCCGGTGGTCGCGACTGGGGTGTGTTTACGAGATGACTGGGAGTGCTGGCAAAGTTGATCGCCTGTTC
>JAXLNO010003323.1:15000-90000 GCA_038087875.1 Malacoraja senta
CTCTCCCCCTTCTCCCTCTCCCCCTTCTCCCTCACCCCCTTCTCCCTCTCCCCCTTCTCCCTCTCCCCCTTCTCCCTCACCCCCTTCTCCCTCTCCCCTTCTCTCTCTTTCCCCTTCTCTCTCTTTCTCCTTCTCTCTCTCAGCGCTGGGACACCAACACGGAGCGGGCGATGCCTTGCCGGGTCGCCGCTCCGGAGTGCTGTGACCGCCGACCACCAACATCGAGGATCTGCGGTCTGCGGTCTGAGGGCGTCCCGCCGCGGGCGGGCGGCGCTGGATCGAAAACACCGCGGAGTCAGAATCGATCTCTCTCTCTCCCCCTTCTCTCGATCTCTCTCTCCCCTCTCTTCTCTCGATCTCCTTCCCTCTCTCCCTCTCCGTTCTTTCCCTCCCTCCCTTCCCTCTCTCCCTCCCTTCCCTCTGTGTGAGAGTTGGCAGCCCTGCTATGCCTTAGGTCCAAAAGAGGATAGAAAGAAAATACTTAATGGTCTTTGTAAGAAGTTTTTAATATTCTCTTCTACATTTAAGGTAAATTGACATATTAGAGGCAAAATGCATCTTCAATATACAGGTCTCTCCACATAACTGAAAACAATTGCACTTAAGTGATACATCATCCATTCTGCAGGCATGTAGTTAATCCTAAATGATATGTTCTGTAATTTCAGATGTCAACAGTGGGTCCAGAATACTCGTCGACAAGATCTCCTGAACTGAACTCCGGAGTACTTGTCAGCCAACTGTTGTCTTTGTTCTTTACACTTTGAACTTGACCAGTTTTCCAACAAGCAGACCAAGAACAGGCTAAATTGGAATGCAGTTCCAACGCTCTTTGACATTCCTAACCCGCCAAAACGTCTGTCTTCCCAACGCAGGTTACTCAAGAGGAAGAATGAGAACCTCCCATCCTCACCAACGCCTTTAAAACAGCAAAGAGGCAAGTAATTTTCTCCTTTTTAAAATAAAATATATTCTCTCACTTTGGCTAAATATTAAAAAGTTATATCCAAACTGATATAATTGCCAATGGTCAATATGTAATGGCATGTATGGTACTTTTATTTTCATTTGTGAAATGTTCACAAAACTATAATCACACTTAAGACTACACAGTGTGGGCTGATGGAATGCGTACTAGTATTTAATTAAAGTAAGAACATCCATTTAAAGCTTCCTCAAGCATAATTCATACAACATTTAAATTGATTTAATGTTTTTTAAATCTTCAAAAAATCAAGATCATGATTTTCTTCTGGTAGATTGAAATTGGTGCATCACATCTATTTTTAATTATAATTATTAGTAGATGCTGCTTTATTTACATGTATATGCTTCATCTTTTTCATTAGTATGCTTGACATTTCTTTTTCCCTTTCTCATTTTTTTTGTCTTGGCAGTGTCACACAACATACTGGCGGAACATTCTTACTGCTCAGCTGCAGACAAAATTCATCGTAAAGAACCCAGCAATGTCTCTACAACTCCTGAAAAACCTGATCTTCAATCCACACCAAATGTGAATGACAGCAGAGCTCTGAAGAAGGAAAGACAGCGTACTTTCCGCCGCAAAAAAAGAGTACAACAGATTAAATTATCAATGGGAAAGAATACTACAGAAATTAAGACAATTAGTGACTTGATCTGAGAGGCTGGTGAATTTTTACAAGAACCAGCGCTATCTTTCTTTGCGTCGCAGTTGCGTAATGCGTCCGGACGTAGAAGTGCAAGAGGAAGACGATGAAGTTATTCAGACAAGGTGGTTGCCTTGTCCCTCTACCACCAGAGTCCCCGAGCATATCAGTTCTGCCAGTGCATTTTCACACTTCCATCAATCTCATCACTACGTAGGTGGTTAAGCAATATTGAAGTGAGGCCTGGGTTTCCCCCTAAGATCTTTGAACTTTTGAAAGACAGGGTTGCGGGGATGACAGAGAGGGATACATTATGTGTAGTCTCCTTTGACGAAATGAGTTTACGTGCAAGCCTCTCTTACAATATTACTGAAGATTCAGTGGAGGGTTTTGAGGACTTTGGATCCCTAGGGAAGACATCAAGGCCTGCCAACCATGCCCTAGTTTTCATGGTTAGAGGCTTGATGGGGAAATGGAAGCAACCTGTAGGTTACTTTCTTTCACGGGACTGCACAACGGCTGACAAACTACAAACATTACTCAATGAATGTTTACAGAAGGTTAAGGCTATTGGACTACAGCCTAAGGCCGTTGTTTGTGACCAAGGCCCAAGCAATATTCGACTGTACTCCAAATTGGGTGTGACAGAAGACCATCCTTTCTTCGTCCACGGGGGAACCAATATCTATTGCATGCATGACCCACCCCACTTGTTGAAAAACACTCGCTCAAATTTGGAGAAATATGTTTTTGAGGTCAAGGGAGGTCAAGGGAGAGGATGGCAGAAAAAAACATATCAAATGGGCGCATATTTACACATTTTATGAGCATGATTCACAGTTGCCCATTAGAAAAGCCCATAAATTAACCAGAGGCCATTTTGTTTTAAACAGCTTCTCTAAAATGAGAGTCAACAAGGCTGCACAGGTGCTTAGCCATTCGGTAGCAGCAGGCGTCTACACCTATGCAGCTCTTGGAAAGTTACCTGGGGAGGCTGTTTATACGGCAGAGTTCATTGAAATGGTTGATGGACTGTTTGACTCATTTAACAGCAGGTTTTTCAAGAACCCCAAACTGTTAAGGAGCCCTATGTCAGAAAAGTCTGCGCATAAGTCATTCTTTGAATCATGCTTGACTGTACTCCGAAGCTTGACAGTGCTTGGAGCTAAAAATGTGTTGTTTGTCAAGGGATGGCGGCTTGCAATTTCTTGCATTTCACAGCTGTGGCAGCACATAAAGGAAAGCACAGACGCCCGTTTTATGTTCACATCTCGGATCAATCAGGATGTTGTAGAGAATTTGTTCTCCACTATTCGGCGAAAGGGCGGATTCAGAGAAAATCCATCAGCGAAGGAGTTTCGATGTGCTTTCCGGATGGTTATGGTGGCTGAACTGATAAAACCATCTGTGAGTACAAACTGTTCCCCCGACTCAGACAGATTTATCTTAACATTGCAAACACTAACAAAAAACAGAGTCAAGAAACCATCTCCATCTATCTCCCATACCAATAAAACAAAACAGCACAATGCAGTCTGCAGCATTTCACTAGATCTCCCTGAAGAGAATACACTAGCTTACATCGCAGGACACATCTGTCACAAAATCATCTCTTCACATGAACTGTCCTCAAAATGCCACACATGCAGAGAAGTTCTATTACGAACGGATGCCACTTTAGTAGATCCTGCACTCATATTCATCCATCACAAAGCATACGACACATCAACGTCTGACTTTGGCTCATTGATGGTGCCTTCGGAATACTTTCTTGGGTTCTGTGAAGTGTGCGAGAAAGTGTTCCGCACAGAATTTGATGATGTTAAGATGACCAGGGATAACATTTCCCATCTAATAAACACAGCAATACATAACACACAGCAATACAAAGACATGAACTTGTGCTGCAATAGAGTCAAGATTAGAATTGTTGCAATCTTTGTGAGTATACACATGCACTATGGACTCAAATTCAAGAATAGAAAAATGCATAACATGACTGTTAAAAGGAGATGTAAAAAACTTTAAAAAGTGGAACATAAGTAAAGTGCATAATTTTCAAACATTATTTATTTGAAGTAATCCTATTGTTCAAGTTCGTTCAATTGAGTTTATTGTCATGTGTTCCTGATTGTACAATGAAATTCTTGCTTTGCTTCAGCACAACAGAACATAGTAGGCATTGACTACAAAACAGATCAGTGTGTCCATATACAATTATATAAATTTATACACACATGAATAAATAAACTGATAAAGTGCAAATAACAGATAATGGGCTATTAATGTTCAGAGTTTTGTCCGAGCCAAGTTTAATAGCCTGATGGCTGTGGGTAAGTAGCTAATCCTGAACCTGGTCGTTGCAGTCTTCAGGCTCCTGTACCTTCCACCTGAAGGCAGCAGGGAGATGAGTGTGTGGCCAGGATGGCGTGTGTCCTTGATGATAGTGCCAGCCTTTTTGAGGCAGCAACTGCGATAGATCCCCTCGATGGAAGGGAGGTCAGAGCCGATGATGGACTGGGCAGTGTTCACTACTTTTTGTAATCTTTTTGCTGGTGTTGAGTGCCAGGTTATTGTGCTGGCACCATATGGACAGTTGCTCGACTTCTCTTCTATACTCTGACTCATCCCCATCAGTGATACGTCCCACAACAGTGGTGTTGTCAGCAAACTTGATGATGGAGTTCGCACTCTGTCTAGCTATGCAGTCATGAGTATAGATTGAGTACAGCAGGGGGCTGAGCACGCAGTCTTGAGGTGCACCCGTGCAGAGTGTTATCCAGTCTTGACACATTTCCACCAAAACGAACAGACTGGTCTGAGAATGAGGAAGTCGAGGATCCAATTGCGAGTTTGGTAACCAGCTTGGAGGGGATGATTGTATTAAATGCCGAGGTATAATCAATGAATAACAGCCTGACATATGAGTTTTTGTTGACCAAGTTTCCCAGAGAAGAGTGGAGGGCCAGCGAGATCGCATCCACCGTTGATCTGTTGTGGCGGTAAGCGAACTGCAGTGGGTCCAGGTTTTTGTCGAGGTAGGAGTTGAAAATGTGTTGGCTCCTTGCAATGTGTTTGCCAAATTGTCTTGACTTTTAAAGACTCTTCAGAAAATGTGTTGGCTCCTTGCAAAGTGTTTGCCAAATTGTCTTGACTTTTAAAGACTCTTCAGAAAATGCCACCCAGCTTTGTGTCATCCGCAAACTTGCCAGTGTTGCTCCTAATTCCCTCTTCCAAATCATTAATATATATGGTAAACAGTTGCGGCCCCAACACCGAGCCTTGTGGCACTCCACTCGCCGCTGCCTGCCATTCTGAAAAGGACCCGTTCACTCCTACTCTTTGCTTCCGGTCTGCCAACCAATTTTCTATCCATGTCGTCTTATGTAAATTGTGTGAAATTGTGATTTGTTAACTGCACAAAACAATGCAAATGGCGATTATTTATTATTGTATCTTCGTTGGACGTTTTGGTCTTTGGTGTAAGCAGGGGTGGGGCTATCATTGTGTTACATACGTTGAATTGTACATCACTTTCACTGGTTAGCTGATATGCTTAACACTGCAACCCTGTATATCTCGCGCACAGAATAATGTTAATTATGTAAATCTTACCATGCATGTCAGAAATAAGGTGTTAAGCATGTTAATGGATCTCTATTATGAATTATTTAAAATTGAGTGGGTTGGTGCAATATCGGTTCCAGCCGTCAGTGACTGCACTGCCAGCCCACCAGCCGTATGTGACAGAACTGCCAACCCACGAGCCGTGAGTAAGTGAACTGCCAGCCCACCAGCTGTAAGTGACTGAACTGCCAGGCCAATAATCCATTCAGTCCACCCTCTCCCCCTTCTCTCACAGAGTCTGTCACCTGTTTTGGGCAGAATTTCTGGCAGTTTCTCAGCTGCCAGCCTGCCTGGTCTGAGTGACTGTACTGCCAGGCCTCAGTGACTGAGCTGCCAGCCCAAGAATCCATTCGACCCACAATGTCCATACTAGCCCTCTGGAAACAAGTCCCTTCGGCGCACAACACCCATACTAGCGCAACAGACCCCCCCCCCACTGGCCAGCAATATTGGAATTGGTGGAGAGGTGGAATATTGCATTGGGTGACCAGCCCTCCCGTGTGATGCTGGGACCCAACTTAGTCTAGTTATTGTATATAAGTTGGAAATGTTGTCCTTTGTTTGAAATATGTTGAATTTGACATCAATTTTATTGATTAGCTGATATGCAAAACACTGCAACCTTGTATATGTCGCGCACAAAATGATGTAAATAAAAAGTGTTTTCCTTGTTTATGAAGTTCAATTAAGAATTATTTGAAATTGTGGGGGTTGGTGCAAAATACTGCTGACCCACAAATGTATCGTTATGAGACATTCAAGTTTTAAAAATCTATGTCTCGAAAAAAGCAAGAAGGTCCCCATATCGGGGCGGCCCGGCCGGAGGGAGAAGCGACGCCCAAGTCGGGGCGGCCCGGTCGGGGGGAGAAGCGACGCCCAAGTCCGGGCGGCCCGGTCGGGGGGAGAAGCGACGCCCAAGTCGGGGCGGCCCGGCCGGAGGGAGAAGCGACGCCCAAGTCGGGGCAGCCCGGTCGGGGGGAGAAGCGACGCCCAAGTCGGGGCAGCCCGGTCGGGGGGAGAAGCGACGCCCAAGTCGGGGCGGCCCGGCCGGAGGGAGAAGCGACGCCCAAGTCGGGGCGGCCCGGTCGGGGGGAGAAGCGACGCCCAAGTCGGGGCAGCTCAGCCAGAGGGAGAAGCGACGCCCAGGTCAGGGCAGCCCGGCCCGGGGAAGAGGGTGGCTGGGACGGTGTTCTGGCGGTGGTGGCCTGAGTCCGGGGTTCGGCCGCGGGCCAGCGGCTACGTCTGCAGGACTGGTGGGCGGCAGCTTCGACCACCCCGGGCCGCGGTGTTTGAGCCGCGGGACTGTTATAACATCGCCCGGGGGGTATCGCCTCAGCGCAGAGGGAGAAGAGGAGGGAAGAGACTGCAGACCTAAGACTTTTGCCTCCATCGCAGTGAGGAGATGCTGGGTGGACTCACTGTGGTGGATGTTAATATGTGTTTATTGTTGTTTTTATTGTATTATATGTATGACTGCTGCAATTTCGTCCAGACTTCAGTCTGAATGACAATAAAGGCATATCTATCTATCTATATCTATCTATATTATTTGACCAACTTATCGACTGAATTTAAATATGTAGGGATGTTTGCACTACATTGTGTTACGCTAATATAGAATGAAAGAATGGAAAAATATTTCGGCATTGTGTTCATGTCATGGATATTTTATACATACACACAGAGATTGAAGGAAAAAGGTTGCTAAACAAATTAGAGGAAATCTGAAGAAAGAAACTAGAGAAATATGTCAAGTCAAGTCACTTTTATTTATATAGCACATTTAAAAAAACAAGCGACCACTGTTTGCGCTGGACGCATGCAATTGCATGCTGGTGGGACAGACCCTTAACTTGCCTCTCACACACAAACACACATTCATATAAATATATATATAAGTTACATTTAATTTTGTGCACAGTGTGTGTTAGCAATACAAGGGAAGCTGCACAATACAATGCAAGGGAAACTACGCAAAGGTGGCGGCTAGGGAGGAAAGATGGGAGGGAAATGGGGGAACGGGGAAAACATTTACAATAAAATTAACTAAAATATGTGAGGTGATAGATGCGCTATATCAAACACTGTTCCCTACAACACTAATTACACTGGTTACACCAAGGATGATAGAGCAGATTACATCAAAGATACTAGAGGCGCTCCGCTCCGCTAGATAATCTTTGGATCAAAGCAGCGGGAGGCAAACCGGAAGTCGCGTTTTGCATTAGAAAATGGCGGCCGTGACGTTCCATTGCGTACTACACGTCAGTCCATTGGATTTCGGAGGAGTGGTCTATCTTGCTCCTCTAGTATCTTTGGGGACAACAAGGGGTTAAGAGGCTCCTGTACCCGATTGGCTGAGCTGCGTCAGGTGACGGTGACTCACCTGAAGCAGTGCTGGTGTGAGCTGTGAATGCTGGGCCACATGACACTGAACTTCGTGTAATTTCCACATTACGTAGTACCATATATTGAATTGGGCTGTCCTTAGACGTTATCGGTCTTTTGTTTCAGGGATAGCTTTCTTTTAGGCAGGTTTAGAGCCTCGGGTTCGACGGTCCATCGCGTGGCTGGCCTGAGCAATTTTAAGTTGTTTGTTAATTCATTCATATCCTTGTCTGGGTTGTTTAAATCAGGTTGGAGTTTTGGTGTGTTATTAAATAATTAAACTATTTTTTAACTTAAACCTGGCTTTTGAACTGTGTTACGCGGCGCTGGATTGCCTGCTTTCCGGGAGTCGTAACACTCAACCAGAGGCAGAAAGTTTGTGCGGAACATATCAGATAAGGGTATTGTGATAAAAACGCCGAGATAGCAAAACCCATCCTCTGCCCATTTGAATGAGGTTAACTGATGTCAGGCTAACCGGTCTATAATTCCCTGTTTTCTCCCTCCCGCCTTTCTTAAAAAGTGGGATAACATTAGCTGCCCTCCAATCCACAGAAACTGATCCTGAGTCTATAGAACATTGGAAAATTATCACCAATGCATCCACGATTTCTCGAGTCACTTCCTTAAGTACCCTGGTATGCAGACCATCAGGCCATGGGGATTTATCAGCCTTCAATCCCATCAGTCTACCCAACATCATTACCTGCCTAATGTGGATTTCCTTCATAGAAACATAGAAAATAGATGCAGGAGGAGGTCATTCGGCCCTTCGAGCCAGCACCGCCATTCATTGTGATCATGACTGATTGTCCCCTATCAATAACCCATGCCTGCCTTCTCCACATATCCCTTGAATCCACTAGCCCCTGGAGCTCTATCTAACTCTCTCTTAAATCCATCCAGTGACTTGGCCTCCACTGCCCTCTGTGGCAGGGAATTACATAAATTCACAACTCTCTGGGTGAAAACGTTTTTTCTCACCTCAGTCTTAAATGACCTCCCCTTTATTCTAAGACTGTGGCCCCTGGTTCTGGATTCGCCCAACATTGGGAACATTTTTTCTGCATCTACGTTGTCCAGTCCTTTTATAATTTTATATGTTTCTATAAGATCCCCCTCATCCTTCTAAACTCCAGTGAATACAATCCAAGTCTTTTCAATCTTTCCTCATATGACAGTCCTGCCATCCCAGGGATCAATCTCGTGAACCTACGCTGCACTGCTTCAATCACTATGATGTCCTTCCTCAAATTAGGAGACCAAAACTGTACACAATACTCCAGATGTGGTCTCACCAGAGCCCTATACAACCGCAGAAGAACCTCTTTAATCCTATACTGACATCCTCTTGTTATGAAGGCCAACATTCCATTATCTTTCTTCACAGCCTGCTGGACCTGTAAGCCAACTTTCAGTGACCGGTGTACAAGGACACCTCCCCCTTACCTAACCTAACCCCATTGAGATAATAATCTGCCCCCTTGTTTTTGCCGCCAAAGTGGATAACCTCACATTTATCTATATTATACTGCATCTGCCACGCATCTGCCCACTCACTCAACCTGTCCAGGTCACCCTGCAACCTCCTAACATCCTCTTCACAGCTCACACTGCCACTTCCGTTCCTCTGTCACCCCAGATCCTCTGGCCACTACTATATCAGGAAGATTGTTTGTGTCCTCCTTAGTGAAGACGGATCCAAAGTACCTGTTCAACTCATCTGCCATTTCCTTGTTCCCCATAATAAATTCACCTTTTTCGGTCTTCAAGGGTCCAACTTTGGTCTTCACTAATTTTATCCTCTTTACATACCTAAAGAAGCTTTTACTATCCTGCTTTATATTCTTGGCTAGCTTACCTTTGTACCTCATCTTTTCTCCCCGTATTGTCTTTTGTTATCTTCTGTTGCTCTTTAAACATTACCCAATCATCTTGCTTCCCGCTCATCTTTGCTACGTTGTACTTCTTCTCTTTTATTTTTATACTGTCCCTGATGTCCCTTGTCAGCCACGGTCGCCCCTATCTCCCCTTGGAATCTTTCTTCCTCCTAGGAATGAACTGATCCTGCACCTTCTGTATTATTCCTAGAAATACCTGCCATTTGTGTTCCACTCTCATCCCTGTTAATGTATCTTTCCAGTGAACTTTGGCCAGCTCCTCCCTCATGGCTCCCTAGTCCCCTTTATTCCACTGTAACACCGACACCTCCGATCTACCCTTCTCTCTCTCCAACTGTAGATTAAACCTGACCATATTATGGTCACTACCTCCTAATGGCTCATTAACCTCAAGTTCCTTTATCAGATCAGGTTCATTACATAACACTAAATCCAGAATTATCTTCTCCCTGGTAGGCTCCAATACAAGCTGCTCTAAGAATCCATCACAAAGGCACTCTACAAAGTCCCTTTCTTGGGGTCCAGTACCAACCTGATTTTCCCAGTCTACTTGCATGTTGAAAACTCCCATAACAACCACAGCATTACCTTTGCTACATGACAATTTTAACTCCTGATTCAACGTGCACCCTATCTCCAGGCTACTGTTTGGGGGCCTGTAGATAAGTCCCACTAGGGTCTTTTTACCCTTACACTTCCTTAGTTCTATTCATACTGACTCCACATCTCCTGTTTCAATGTCACCCCTTGCAAGGGACTGAATTTCATTCCTCACCAACAGAGCTACCCCACCCCTTCTGCCCACCTGTGTCTTTTCGATAGGAGATATACCCTTGAATATTCAGTTCCCAGCCCTGGCCCTCTTGCAGCCATGTCTCTGTTTCTGTGTAGGATAGTGTTAGTGTGTGGTGATCGCTGGTCGGCGTGGACTCGGTGGGCTGAAGGGACTGTTTCCACGCTGTATCTCTAAACTAAACTAAAATGGAGTCCCATCCCGAGTAGGCAGAACCTTCCCATTGAAACACTTACTAGTTACTTGAATGCCAGTAGATTACGACACCACGTATCTGATCTCCTTTGATTCATTGTTGACAGGTCACAACATCAAAATGAACGTGTAAAGCAAAGAACCGCAGATGCTGAAAATCTGAAATAAAAATGGAAGAAAATTCAAAAAACATTCAGCAAGTTCGACAGCATTTGTGGAGAAAGAAACAGTTCAGTTTCAGATCAGAGACCCTTCACCAGAGTAGGAAACAGCAACACAAACAAGTTTTTCAGTTGTAGAGAGGGGTTGTGGTGGAGTGGTGGAACAAAGGGGATAATATCTCTGATGGGGCAAGAACAGATGAGGAAACATAGTATTTGGAGTCAGCATTTAGAATAAGATGATGGGACTGTAATTCTGCTCCTACAGCTTACCCCCCTTAGTTTAGTTCACTGGATCAACTATTCTGGATCAACTATTCTTTATTCTTCCCAACAATCACAAACTTCCTATACGATACCTAACCACCGCGGGTCCGATCCTTGTCTCTACTCGTTCAAGCCCTTCAGCCTCGTGCGAGCAGACACCTCCAGACAGTCACACAGTCCCAACTGAACCTCCAGAAGATCGACTCCGATCCATGTTGGATTCACTCTTTTATAGGTCATCGGACCTTGTGGCGCGAAACTAAATGGGGGTGGCAGCCCCTACAAACCAATCACAAATTTCAATTACATTACACAGTTATTGACAGTTCCCTAACCCAATCACAAAGTATCCCATTACATTGTTCAACAGAAAGTTCTAGCAGGGAC
Source organism: Malacoraja senta (assembly GCA_038087875.1). Taxonomy (NCBI): domain Eukaryota; kingdom Metazoa; phylum Chordata; class Chondrichthyes; order Rajiformes; family Rajidae; genus Malacoraja; species Malacoraja senta. Next base: position 26,351 of record JAXLNO010003323.1, read on the forward strand.
TCCGTTGACATAGTTTACATAGGTATAGAAACATTTCCCCAAACAATCTGAACAAGGCTTCACACTTTTACAAATCACAAGATAACAGAAGAAACACTCTGTAACATAATTAACAGTATTTACAACTCCACCTTATCTGACCAATCCTGACCATGCACCTCTGAGCTCTTCTGCAAAGTCATCAACATTTTAACAAAGAAATGGACATCTGGACCTCACCTTATCCTTGACTTCCATCTCTGGTCCAGACTCTTTGAAGCTGTGACTTGCAGCTTGAAACTTTTCACAGAAAGAGGCCAAGCAGGCCTTGCAAATGCAAAGATCCTCCATTTTGTGACATCTCTAATTTGGCCAATAATAATAGAACAAGGAACTGCAGACCAGACTATACTAACAGAACAATAAAACGGACGTGGATGAGATTAAACTCACCCGGAGGGTGGTTGCAATCTGGGACACTCTGCCTGTGGAGATGGTGGAGGCTTGGACTTTCCCTGCAGCTGCAGGAGATGCTCCACTACAGGAGATGCTCCACTGCAGCAGCAGCGAGAGCTCCACTGCGGCAGTGGCTGCTCCACAGCAGAAGCTGCTCCACAGCAGGAGGGGCTTCAATGCAGGAACCTGCTCCACTGCAGCATCTGCTCCCCTGCAATATCTGCTCCACTGCAACATCATGTCCATTGTAACGGCAGCAGCTCCATTGTAATGCCTTATTTTTAATGCCACGTGATGAAATGAGCACACCCAGCAGACTTGTGGTTAGTCCCTGATTATTGGCAGCAGGATATGTACAGTTTTGCTTCTGATGACTATTTCCTCCTGGTAAGGTTCCTCACCAATATTCAAAAATTCCCATCAGTGATCTCAAATTGGACTAACTTTACAATCAATACCAAAGCTTGATGTCATTCAGAAGATGGTGACCATGGACAACACAAACCCACAGACATTGGGGCCCAGTTATGCTTTTTAATGCTGTACTAGTCACAGTCCTGAAATCAGAGATTGGACAAAGATCAATGTTCCCATTGATGAAGAGGTGGATTGTCCTGGTTGTTCATTATTCAATCCATTTACTCAACCATGGCACAAAGTGTCACTGCCAGTACAGGCTGCAAGAATGAGCCATTACTTTAAACCTGGAGGAATGGAAAGAAGGATTCTGATCTATTTCACTTACCACACAGATGTGTGAAACTGATAGATTGGTCATTGCGATTTCTGACCTGGAAATAGACACATACTCATCCGTCATATTCTTCATGCTGGTTGATTATTCTTTAATTCTGAAAAATAATTTTTAGGTTGTTTGCTGTATTCGTCAAGTAGACATGATCAATTGAATAATAGCATGAATACTCTGGAGGAAATAGTAATAACGATAATATGGCAAAGTGATGTTTCCACAGATATTTTGCACGGGTAAGTTCAATGAAGATAAATACCTGAAGTTGGCCATAACAGTTGATGAGCATGTTTTATTTTTCACAGGATTAAATGTACCAAAGCCAGAATTCATGACAAATCGGAGCAGAAAGCATCAAACCCAAGTTTATGAATCCAGCGACTCAGATGAGGATTGGACACCTAAACTTCTGACAAAAAATGCACAACGTAATTTAAATCTGTTTGAAATATTAAATGCAGTTTTTCAAATATAATTGATTCTAATCAATTTGGCCGTTAGCCTATGGAATCTGTTGCCAGGGAGATTATATTCTTAACTTTGGAGTGGTGGAAAACCTGAATATATTTTTCCAAATGTGTTATTCATTAAGTGGAAATTTATTTTTCCTAATATTTACTTTTATGATATGTTGCTTATTTTAAACTCAATTACATTAGATATATCCAACATTTCCAAACTATTGAGATCCAGTCTGTGCTTCTCCAAAGCAGAGCTGATGTGTCACTTTTTTTCCCCAAGGATTCAGAATCTTTAGGCCTCCTTTTAAGGTTTTTCTGATATTTTAAAAATATGTGCAGGTTTTGTTCTTGCCCACTTGCAGGTATGATTTATATAATTTGTTTACATAATATGTTACAAATACAGGTAAATACGTAATTTGGGTCACAAAATGAAACGAAAAAGCACCTCGGCCCACGGTCTACTTGGTTTCAGTGTAAATTGTCCCTAGTGTGTGTGGGGTAGTGTTTGTGTGTGGGGATCGCTGGTCGGCGTGGACTCGGTGGACTGAAGGGCCTGTTTCCGCGCTGTATCTCTAAACTAAACTAAAATGGAGTCCTATCCCGAGTAGGCAGAACCTTCCCATTGAAACACTTACTAGTTACTTGAATCCCAGTAGATTACGACACCACGTATCTGATCTCCTTTGGTTCGTTGTTGACAGGTCACAACATCAAAATCAACGTGTAAAGCAAAGAACCGCAGATGCTGAAAATCTGAAATAAAAATGGAAGAAAATTAAAAAAAACATTCAGCAGGTTCGACAGCATTTGTGGAGAAAGAAACGGTTCAGTTTCAGATCAGAGACCCTTCACCAGAGTAGGAAACAGCAACAAAAACAAGTTGTTTTTCAGTTGTAGAGAGGGGTTGTGGTGGATTGGTGGAACAAAGGGGATAATATCCCTGATGGGGCAAGAACAGATGAGGAAACGTAGTATTTGGAGTCAGCAATTAGAATAAGATGATGGGACAAGGAACTGCAGACCAGCCTATACTAACAGAACAATAAAACAGACGTGGATGAGATTAAACTCACCCAGAGGGTGGTTGCAACCTGGGACACGCTGCCTGAGGAGATGGTGGAGGCTTGAACTTTCCCTGCAGCTGCAGGAGATGCTCCACTGCGGTAGCAGCAAGAGCTCCTCTGTGGCAGTGGCTGCTCCACAACAGAAGCTGCTTCACTGCAGGAGCTTCAATGCAGGAACCTGCTCCACTGCAATCTCTGCTCCGCTGCAACACCAGGTCCCCTGCAACAGATGCTCCACTGTAACAGCAGCAACTCCATTGCAATATCTGCACGCGCGCTGACGTTGACGTCGAGCCCAAGCCCCGCCCCTCCCCCTCAGCGACGCGGCGGCCCTAGCCCCTCCCCCTCAGCGACGCGGCGGCCTCAGCCCCTCCCCCTCAGCGACGCGGCGGCCTCAGCCCCTCCCCCTCAGCGACGCGGCGGCCGCAGCCCCTCCCCCTCAGCGACGCGTCGGCTTCAGCCCCTCCCCCTTTAGGCCTCCTTTTAACAATGAAAATGGCAAGAATACCAAAAGAAAGCTTGTCATAAAGGTAAGAACAGAAATCATTCCCAGCATAAAGGAGAAGTGAGAATACGCTTTTATGAATTAACAGTGGTACTACATTAGCATTTTATTTTCTACAAGACAGAAATTACTGCTGTTTAGAAAAATCATCATCACTGCTGTGGAGTCTGGTGCTAACATTCACAAATATATATATATTGTTGAAAGAGATCAATTGTTCCCACATTTCCCCACATTTGCTTACAATATCAAACTTCATTTCAGAGTAGAGTATGAAAGGTGAGAGCTCAATGAAATATTGCACACTAGGCAGTTACTGCTTTTATTAGTAGTTGAGGAGTATCTCAGTTAATAATGCGATGGAAGAAATAATCGAGAAGAAGTAGTAACAATTTATTTGTGTCCTTATGGATCACAGTTTCAACAAAATGTCTCATCACAGGTCACGTCATATACAGGGGAGGACAAAAGAGATTTGGGAGGAGCCACTGAAGAAACAAAGGAAGGCACAGTGTTGGTTAAAAGAATCAAAAGAGCAACAGGTAATTCTGTTTTTAAAAGTGAAACTCAAAATGAGTGACTCCTGTGCATTACAGTAAATAATTGATATGAGATAATGACCATCTGACTACCACCATGTCATTTAAATTCAATTCATAGAACATGTTGCATATTATGTAACTAACTTCCATATTTTACAGGTCAACCACTTATCTGACTTGAAACAATGTAATTAGGTTTATTTTTGGCTTTCTTTTTCCAGTTGTCTCCACCAGAAAGACTTCGGGATCTACAAGCGAGGAAACAACCAAAGAGACAGAAAAAATAAGTTATAATTTACGAAATAAGGAGAGAATAATTTACACAGAAGAAGGGGAGCTCCGTGATGATGATTACCTTTGTATGTCCAAAGTAACCAATCTATTTCTTCAGGGTAACCATATTTCATTAGGAGCATTGTAGTGATGGCACGGTGCATTGGTAGCCAGGGCAATGGTGGAACAATGCAGGCTTTGGATCAAGAGCACAGATTTGTGTTCGCTCATGAACTAATTTTTCTTTTAACATTAATCACAATTACTTTCCATAATAATTGTTGTTAACTTCTGGAATTTTGTCAGACATTGGAATCTGACATTGATTCCCCAGTAAACTGACAGTGACTGTTTGAAGGAAGTGTGGTTCATGCCCAATTTATGTAAGGCACTTAGCTGGATACTTTGGGACATTATAAAGGATGTGAAAGTAAGAGAGTATTGCTTTGAGGATTATTTATATGATCAGAATGACCAACTTATATCACCAAAAATATTAATCAAATTGTTGTGGACAAAAATGTTGGAGAAACTCAGCAGGTGAGGCAGCATCTATGGAGCGAAGGAATAGGTGACGTTTCGGGTCGAGACCCTTCTTCAGACTGATGTGGGGGTGGGGGGGGACGGGAAGAAGAAAGAAAGAGGCGGAGACAGTGGGCTGTGGGAGAGCTAGGAAGCGGAGGGGAAAGAGAGATAAAGCAAGGACTTCCTGAAATTGGAGGTCAATATCCGTACCGCTGGGGTGTAAACTACCCCAGCAAAATATGAGGTGCTGCTCCTCCAATTTGCGGTTGGACTCACTCTGGCCATGAAGGAGGCCCAGGATAGAAAGGTCGGATTCGGAATGGGAGGTTAAGTTGAAGTGCTGAGCCACCGGGAGATCAGATTGGTTATTGCGAACTGAGCAGAGGTGTTGGGCGAAGCGATCGCCAATCCTACGCGTGGTCTCACGGGTGTAGAGCAGCTGACACCTAGAGCAGCGGATGCAATAGATGAGGTTGGAGGAGGTGCAGTTGAACCACTGCCGCACCTGGAAAAACTGCTTAGGTCCTTGGATGGAGTCAAGTGGGGAGGTAAAGTGACAAGTGTAGCATTTCCTGCGGCTGCAAGGGAAAGTGCCAGGGGAGGGGGTGGTTTGGGTGGAAAGGGACGAATTGACCAGGGAGTTACGGAGGGAGCGGTCTCTGCCGAAAACCGAAAGGGGAGGAGATGGGATGTGGCAAGTGATGGAATCCCGTTGGAGGCGGCGAAAATGTCAGAAGATTATCTGTTGTATGTGATGGCTGGTAGGGTGGAAGGTGAGGACAAGGGGGACTCTGTCCTTGTTACGAGTGCGGGAATGGGGAGTGAGAGCCGAGTTACGGGGTATAGAAGAGACCCTGGTGAGAGCCTCATCTATAGTCGAAGAGGGGATCCCTGTTCCCTAAAGAATGAGGACATCTCCCATGCCCTCACCTCATCCTGGGTGCAGATGCGGCATAGAAGGAGGAATTGGGGATAGAGTCCTTACAGGAAGCAGGGTGGGAAGAAGTGTAGTCCTGATAGCCATGGGAGTCAGTGGGTTTATAGTAGATGTCGGTCAGTAGTTTGTTAACGGCGATGGAGATAGTGAGGTCTAGAAACGGGAAGGAGATGTCGGAAATGGTCCAGGTGAATTTGAGTGCCGGATGGAAGTTAGTGCTGAAATGGATGAAGTCAGTTAGTTGTGCATGGGTGCAGGAAGTAGCACCAATGCAGTGATCAATGTAGCGGAGGTAGTTCGGGGATAGGGCCACGGTACGTCTCGAACCAGGATTGTTTGACATAGTCTACAATGAGGCAGGCATAGCTGGGGTCCATGCGCGTGCCCATAGCTACGCCTTGGATTTGGAGGAAATGGGAGGAGTCAAAGGAAAAGTTGGAGGAGGCGGAGGAGAGTATCAGTAGACGGGGATTGGTTGGTTCTGTGGTCGAGGAAGACACGGAGATCTTTAAGACGCTCCTGGTGGGGGGATGTGGGTGTAGAGTGACTGAACATCCATAGAAACGTAGAAACATAGAAAATAGGGGCAGCAGGAGGCCATTCGGCACTTCGAGCCAGCACCACTATTTATTGCGATCATGGGTGATTGTCCCCAATCAATAACCCATGCCTGCCTTCTCCCCATATCCCTTGATTCCACTAGCCCCTAGAGCTCTATCTAACTCTCTCTTAAATCCATCCAGTGATTTGGCCTCCACTGCCCTCTGTGGCAGGGAATTCCACACATTCACAACTCTCTGGGTGAAAACACTTTTTTCTCACCTCAGTCTTAAATGGCCTCCCCTTTATTCTAAGACTGTGGCCCCTGGTTCTGGACTCGCCCAACATTGGGAACATTTTTCCTGCATCAAGTTTGTCCAGTCCTTTTATAATTTTATATGTTTCTATAAGACTTCCCCCTCATCCTTCTAAACTCCAGTGAATACAGCATTTTGTTTCCTTTCTATATGAAGACTGAAGTTGTCCAAAAATATGTGATTTCCCTTTTGTGAAGTGCTCTTTTTCGTTGACATTTTTTATTTATCTTCTCTCTTCTCCGTGATCTCATTGAATGGCGGTGCTGGCTCGAAGGGCCGAATGGCCTACTCCTGCACCTATTATTTGTTGTCTATTCCACCACATGATTTCCGGAGCCAAAACTGTTCATCATAGTTGCTGTCATGTAAAATTATATTAGTAGGGCCAACAAAGAGTAGGGATTAACGGGTCGCTTTCAGAATGGCAGGCAGGGGTACCGCAAGGCTCGGTGCTGGGACCGCAGCTATTTACAATATACATCAATGATTTAGATGAAGGGATTACAAGTAACATTAGCAAATTTGCAGATGACGCTAAGCTGGGTGGCAGTGTGAACTGTGAGGAGGATGCTATGAAAATGCAGGGTGACTTGGACAGGTTGGGTGAGTGGGCAGATACATGTCAGATGCAGTTTAATGTGGATAAATGTGAGGTTATCCATTTTGGTAGCAAAAACTGGAAGGCAGATTATGGTGTCAAGTTGGGAAAAGGGGAAGTACAACGGGATCTGGGGTTCCTTGTTCATCAGTTAATGAAAGTAAGCATGCAGGTACAACAGGCAGTGAATGGCATGTTGGCCTTCATAACAAGAGGAGTTGAGTTTTGGAGCAAAGAGGTCCTTCTGTAGTTGCGCCGGGTTCCGGCCGGGTCTCCGGAGCTCTCCCGAGTGCCCCCCCCCCACGGGTGGCCAGAGAGGTCGGCAGCAACGATCCTCCGCTATAGGATCTTTGGTCGGGAGTCAGACGGGTGCAGTGCCCCCCAGGCCCACAGCCAGCGCAGAGAAACAGCGCTAAACTGTAAAGCGTCATAACGCACTGTTTCTTTACTACTGTTTATTCATAATACACATTATACACATACTGCTCTGCCCTAGCTGTCCGTGGTCTGTCACTGGAACCAGAGAGAGAGAACTGGGTGGGAAGGTTGTAATTATACCAGTGATGTGGGGAGTGGTTAGTAGTGGTGAGGTCACTATGTTAAAGGTACATGCACATATCATTTACATCCTTCCCCTTGGAAATAATAAGCAATGCGAAGTGACAGGGCGACCACGTCTCATACGCTACGAGCAGGTGAGCAAACAGTTAAACAAATTCACCATAACGGATAGGCGGCCTGACCACCCGCCCGGACCGGGTACGCATTTCGCCATCCCCCCCTTCTGCAGGCGGAGCATGAGCAGGAGCCGGCGCGGGGGAGGGAACCGGGGAACCGGGAGGAGAACGAGAAAACGGAGAAGGAGCAGGGGAAGCAGGAGCAGTAGCGGGAAGACGGGCAGGCGAGGGAGGACTGGCCGGAGGGGCAGGCAGCGTTGTCGACAGTGGGGGGGGGGGAAGGGATCCGCAGGCGGCGGTGGTGGCTCGTTAACAAGCCGCAGATGTTGCCGGGACCGGCGGTAAATGGTACCGTCATGGTCGACAAGGTAGGACCGCGGCGAACCAGCAGTACCGACGACGATGGCAAGCCTGGGGTGACCTGAGGGGGATTGCATTCGGACGACTTGTCCTGAGAGCAGATGCGGGAGAGGACGACAAGACTTGTCGTGTGAGCGCCGTTGGATTTCTTGTTTGAGGGCATTGCGCTCCTGGACGGCAGCGGGACGGAGGACAGAGGGAACGAGGGACCGCTGGGTCACCGGGATCGGAGGTCTCGTAGTGCGAGACATCAGCCGTTGTGCTGGGGAGCCCAAGGCAGTGTCGCGGCAAATGTTTCGAAGATTGAGGAGGGCCAAGTAAAAATCAGAATGGGACAGTCTACAATGTTCCAGCAAGTCCTTAGCACTGCGGACAGCGCGCTCTGCCAACCCGTTGCTTTGTGGGTACTCTGGGCTGCTGGTATAGTGTCGGAAGTTCCATCTGGCTGCGAAACTCCGAAATTCTGCGCTCGAGAACTGGCCGCCGTTGTCCGATTGAAGACTTGCCGGGGTGCCATGGGTTCCGAAGTGTTGGCGCAGCCTCCCGATAACGGCCGAAGAGGTGAGGGAGTGCAGCTGGTCAACCTCGAACCAGCTGGAGTATGAATCCACAAGAACCAGGAAATGCTTTCCACGCCACTCAAAAATGTCAGCGGCGACGGTCATCCAGGGCAGCTCGGGGGCAGGCTGTTGCAGAAGCGGCTGCCGTTGCTGATGGGGAGCGAGGCTATTGCAGACAGAGCAAGCGGAGACCCTATCCCGGATGTCTTGGGCCATGCCGGGCCAGTAGAACAAACTCTGGGCCTGAGACAGGGTGGCCTCGGCCCCAGGATGACTGCCGTGGGCGGTATGAAAGTATTGGTCCCGCAGGGCAGCAGGCACAACGACCTTGTGTCCCTTCACGACAACGCCGTCGTGCAGCACAAGCTCGTGACGGACCAGGAAGTAGGGCACGACCCCAGGCGGCAAGGATGAACGACAGTCTGGCCAGCCCTGCCTGATGACGTCGGCAAGCTGCTGCAGGGCAGGGTCCTTGGCAGTGTTGCTGACCAGGGACTGCATTTGCTGGGAAGGCATGATGTTGACGTTAAGCACCATCAGGTCGGACGATTCATATGGATGGCGATCAGTGGACGTTAGAGGTGTGCGGGACAGCGTGTCGGCCACGAACATGTCCTTGCCCTTGCGATACACAATTTTAAACGAAAAACGCTGGAGCTGTAGCATCATGCGCTGCAACCGGGACGCGGCAACGTGGATGGGCTTGTTGAGGATAGAGAATTGCGGCTGATGGTCGGTTTCGATCGTGAAGCTGTTTCCCAGAATATAGTCCTTGAACTTGGAGCAGGCAAACACCACAGCAAGCAGCTCCTTCTCTATCTGAGCATAGCGCTGCTCGGCAGGGGTCATGGTGCGGGACGCGTAGGAAACAGGCAGCTGCAGGCCATCGTGGAGCTGCAGACAGGCAGCACCAAGACCGAACTTGGAGGCGTCGCAGGTAAGAACAATGGGACGCTGCAGATTGAAGAATTGGAGAGTGGGGGTACTGGCCAGCCTGGACTTCAGAACGTCAAAAGCTTTCTGGTGATGCGGGAACCAAACCCAGGCAGTGTCCTTCTTGATCAACTCCCTCAGGGGCGCGCTGAGCTCGCTGAGGTCGGGGATAAACTTCCCCAAGTAATTAACCATGCCCAGGAAACGTTGTAGGCTGGCCACGTCGGTGCGCGAAGACATATCGGAGACCGCGGCCGTCTTCTGCGGGTCAGGCTTCAGCCCCGATGCGGTAAAGACGTGGCCCACATAGGTGACCTCCGGGACGCGGAACCGGCACTTCTTTGGGTTTAGTTTGAGGTTGATTTCGCGGGCCCGGTCCAGGACTCGACGGAGGTGGAGATCGTGCTCAGCAACGTCTTTACCGTAGACCAGGATGTCGTCAACGATGATGGGACACGGCAGACCGGCGAACAGCTGCTCCATCGTCCGCTGGAAGACCTTGCTGGCAGAGTTGATCCCAAATGGCATGCGGAGGAAACGGTACCTGCCGAAAGGTGTGCCGAAGGTAGTCAAGTAGGAGGACCGCTCGTCCAGCGGTATCTGCCAGAAGGAGCTCTTGGCATCGAGAACCGAGAAGACAGTGGCCGGGCCAACCTGCGCAGCGACGTCCTCCACTGTTCGCATGGGGTAATGAGGGCGTCGGATGGCAAGGTTCAGGTCTTTGGGGTTGATGCAAATGCGAATTTCACTCTTGTCCTTTTTCGCCGCAACAACCATGGTTGAGACCCACCAGGTGGGTTTGCTCACTTCCTTCAGGATGCCCATGGTAACCATGTCGCGCAGCATTGACTCCACCTTGTCCTTCATGGCGAAGGAGACGCGGTGTGGTGGATGGATCACAGGCTCAACAACGGGGTCGACAACGATCTTGTAGCAGCAGGGCAGCTTGCCCAGCTTGTCATCAAAACGGTCAGGGTATTCGTGCAGGGGGTCCATAAGGGTCCGCACCTGGTGGATATCGCGGTGGAAAGAGACCAAGCCGAGGTCCTGGCACGCCTGGGCACCCAAACGGGTGATGTCGTTAGAATCCAGTATGTAAAAAGTGAGGGGCTGAGTGGCATGAAGTACCTGGCAGTGCAGGGTAGCCCTCGCCACTGGAACGAGCTCGGCTCCCCCATAGGCATGCAAAAGGGAGTGATCGGGAGTGATTTTCTCATCAGACCTTATCTTCTTGAAGAGGCATATTGACATAACATTGGTCGCGGCCCTCGTGTCGAGCTTGGCAGTGAAGGTCGAGCCATTAACAGTAACGCGAACCGAGGGATTCGCTATCAGAGCAGGTGCATCCAACACCGAAAAAATGCTGGTCTCCCCCTGGGAGGAACTCGAATCAGACGAAGGTAGTTCGTCACACTGTAAACCAAGTGCGCTATCAGCTCGAGCAAGGTTGTTTAACATTCGGCGAGGAGCAGGAATTGGCTTCCCACGGGAGCGACAGGCTGCAGAGAAATGGTTTAGTCTCCTGCAAAAATTACACGTTTTCCCCAGTGCAGGGCACACATTAGACTGGTGGGAGGTAAAGTTGCAGTTAGGGCACCGCTGTGGGCTGCTACCCCCTGATGCGGGGGACCCCCGTTGTCGTTGCGGGCCAGCGTTTCGCCGGCGACCAGCAACACTGGCAAAGTTAATGTCATGATCAGCAGACGACACCGCCGAGGCGACAGCCTCAGCCATGCGGGAGGCGTGCAGAGCATCGGCTAAAGACAGGTCGTGCTTCCGCAGAAGTTCAGCCCTTAGTTTTTCATCTTGAAGACCATACACTATAATGTCCCGGGTCAGTTGATCGGGCGTCAGCGTGTCCAGGCTGCAACGCCTGGCCAGGTGACGCAGCGCAGCGATGTAGCTACCGATTGACTCTCCTGGGAGCTGACGCCGGGTGAGCATTTTAAAACGCTCTAGGATGCAGTTAGTGGGGATGTCGCACATCGCAGTAAACTTAGCCATAAGACATACCGGGTCCCGAGCATCTTCACCAACAGCATAGACAAACGACTCAGCCCGTTCCAGGGCATCAGGACCAGCCAGGTTGAGAAGCAGGGAAGCCTGAGTGGCAGCGGTGGCAGCAGGGTGGGCGATCGTGACATAGTGTTGAAAGTCACGTCTAAAGACACCCCACCGATGGAAAATTTCCGAGTCGAAGACGAGCATATCGGGCTTACGGCAGGAAGTGGCACGGGAGATAAAAAAACAAAATATGAAAACGGTTCAAAAGAAAGAAAACCCGATAAACAGGAGGCGCATAGGTACGGAGCTGACACCATGTAAAGATGAGTCATAACGCACTGTTTCTTTACTACTGTTTATTCATACTACACATTATACACATACGTTTCTGCCCTAGCTGTCCGTGGTCTGTCACTGGAACCAGAGAGAGGGAACTGGGTGGGAAGGTTGTAATTATACTGGTGATGTGGGGAGTGGTTAGTAGTGGTGAGGTCACTATGTTAAAGGTACATGCACATCTCATCTACACCCATGTCCCTGGTTCTTGATTTCCCTAATCTGGGCAATAGACTGTGTATTTACCTGATCTATTCCTCTCATGATGTTCTACATCTCTATAAGTTCACTCCTCACCCTCCTGCGCTCCAAGGAATAATGTTCTAGCCTGCCCAATCTCCCTCTATAGCTCAGGCCCTCATGTCCTGGCAACAGCCTGGTAAAACTTATCTGCACCATTTCCAGCTTGACAACATATTTCCTATGACACGGTGACCAACACTCAACACAATACTCTAACTGTGTTCTCATCAACGTCTTATACATCTGTAACATGACCTCCCAACTTCTACACAATACTCTGATGCAGGCCAATGTGCCAAATGCCTTTTTAATCACCATATCTACCATCATGCCACTTGCAAGGAACTATGTAACTGCACTCGTAGATCCCTCTCCTCCACAGCACTTCCAACACCCCAACCATTCAGTGTGTAGGTGCTGCCCTTATTAAACTTCACAAAATGCAACACCTTACATTTCTCTGTATTAAACTCCATCAGACATTCCTCAGCCCACCTGCCCAACCGATCAAGATCTTCCTGCAATTTCTCACAACATTTTCAGTATCTCCAATACCACCCACTGCTGACCGGAGGGAATAGACCCCACCGGGGCTGGCATGGGCTAGCTCCTCATGCCTGCAAGATCCATCGCTAATCAGCGTTTTGGATCCACCCTTAGATTGCTACGGAAGGAATCGACTATGAATAAGACAACTAGCACAGTAATTGACAGAGCAGCAGCCCTGGCAGGACATAAGCTATGAAGCTGCATCTGTGACTGGGAAAAGATAACATCAGAGAAGGGTCACAGATCCACCAGGGCAGTGAAAAGTGTCTGGGAGAGCTTGGTGTGGGGCTTCACATTGACCATTACCTTCTAAGAGGTAGGTCAAATCAGTCGAGTGAAGCCCAGTGGCAGGTTAACCACCACAGTCCACAGGGTATCAGCACCCCAGGCGAAGCTCAACCAAGTACTGTCCCACCAACGGACACGAGTCCAGAGCCCAACCAGCCACAGTCAGCAGTAGACAGGAAGATGGAAGGAAAAAAGCCGAATGGAGCAGTCACTGGCTGTGGCTGAAGAGAAAAGATGCTGTCTGGGCTGCCACGTGACCATCTAGAGGCTAACCATAAGACACACGCCCAGGGCTGATCACCCTGCGGTGGGCCTGCCTCGACTGAGGATGTCTTGTGATAAAAGGCCGAAACACCCAGTGACGTTGAGGTACACAACTGAAGATGTGTCTGATTGGTAGCAAAATCACCTAGTGGTCATCCCCAGGAATGTCAAATGTCAATTGTAGTGAAAAACCTTAGGGATTGTAACATCCAATCCTACTAATCAATAAGTCTCAGCAGCAAATTTGCTGCTCATGCCTTGTACGTTCTCACCACTAGTCACAGGCCTCCCGTCTGAAAAACAACCTTCCACCATCACCCTCTGCTTCCTTCCATGAAGCCAAGTTTCTATCCATTCAGCTATCTCTCCTTGGATCCCTTGCAATCTTACCTTCCAGACCATGTGGAAGGTAAGTGCAATCTTACCTTACCTACCATGTGGATGCTTGTTAAATACCTTTGCTCCAATCCACATATACAACGTCGACAGCTCTGTCATCATCAACGTTTTTGGTCACATCTTCAAGAAGCTCAATCAGGTTGGTGAGACACGATCTCCCACGTACAAATCTGTGCTGACTATCCCTAATCAGCCCTTGTCCATCTCAGTACATGTATATCTGATGTCACCTTCCTGTCGTACAACTGTACTCTATTGTGCAACACTCTCAACGACTCTATCATTTACTGAGCTCATGACATAGCAAAGCATCATCTGAGACTTGTCACAGTTCCTCTGCTGTTCCTCAGCTGGCTTTTGGGAAACCTACAGAATCCCATCAGATTGAATGCACCTTTCCTATTGAATGCTCTACCCATGTACCGAGGTACAGTGTCAAGCTTTGTTTTGCATGCTATATAATCAGATAAGGATATACTGAAAATAAACACAATCAAGTCAATCTGGAGTACAACAGATGGAGCAAAGTGCAAGATACAGAGTGTAGTATATATCTCCCAGCATTGTAACACATCAGTTCCAAAGACAAAGTCTATGATAACATTGAACATTCATGTGTACAGGTACATGGATAAGACAGGTTTACAGGGATATGGGTCAAACACAGGCTGGTAGTACGAGTGTATGGGGCATGGGCATGGACAAGTTGGGCCAGAGGGCCTGTTTCCATGCTGTATGACTCTATGTCTGAAGCCCCCACCTCCTGCACCAGCTCCTGAGTCACCTACTGATCTGCACTGTCTTCCTCTTTCTTGTCTCTTGAACACGGGGCACAGGTAGTGCGATCCCTTATCTCTGTGTTTCCCTCACCACTCACTCTCAGTCTGAAGAAGGGGCTTGTCCCGCTGAGTTACTCCAGCATTTTGTGTCTATCTTCGGTTTAAACCAGCATCTGCAGTTCCTTCCTACACAGTGAGATTGTAAGACTGGAGTTACTTTGTTAACCACCTGTCATAAGTTCATATGGAATTTGAGTAGTATGAGGCCATTCGGCCCATCAAGTCTACTCCACCACTCCACCATGGCTGATCTATCTCACACTCCTAACTCTTGGCTTCTCACCATACCTTCTGACACCTGTACGCCATTGTAGTTGGAGACTCCATTGTGAGAGGTACGGACAGGGGTTTCTGCAGGAACAGACGGGATTCGAGGATGGTGTGCTGCCTTCCTGTTGCCAGGATCCAGGATGTCACGGACAGAGTGCAGAAAATCCTCAAGGGCGAAGGTGAACAGCTGGAAGTGGCAGTGCATGTCGGCACAAACGATGTCCGAAAGAATGGGATGAATATTCTGCAGCGTGACTTTAGAGAGCTCGGAAAAATGCTGAAAAGCAAGGTTGTTATCTCCGGTTTGCTTCCAGTTCTTCGTGCTGGCGAGAGCAGGAACAGGGAGATACGGGACCTGAATGTGTGGCTGGGGAACTGATGTAGGGGGCAGCGATTTAGATTGTTAGATCACTGTGATCTGTTTTGGAGTAAGGGGGAACTGTACAAAGGGGACGGATTGCATCTTAACAGGTGGGGGACCAGCATTCTGGCAGGCAGGTTTGCCACTGCTACACAGGTGGTTTTAATCTGAATAAGGGGGGTGGGGTGTCAAATGGGATAGTCGAGGATGGATTTAAAGGGAAAGAGAGTAAAGGGATGGTTAATGACCCCAGAATTAACGGGAAAGGAAGCTCACAAAGGGATAGGAGAGTATGGCCAAGTGTAACAGGGATCGATGTGAAAGGTGAGATGCGTAAGGAATTACAAGTATTGTATATGAATGCGCGAAGTATAAGAAGTAAAGAAGATGAGCTTGAGGTTCAGTTAGAGGTTGGTAGATTTGACATTGTGGGGATTACTGAGACGTGGCTGCAGGAGGATCGGGCCTGGGAACTTAATATTCAGGGTTATACATCCTATAGAAAGGCCAGGCAAGTGGGCAGAGGAGGGGGGGTAGCTCTGCTGGTGAGGGATGGAATTCAGTCCCTTGCGAGGGAAGACATAGGGACTGACGAGGTAGAGTCACTGTGGATTGAGTTGAGGAATTGTAAAGGCAAGAAGACACTAATTGGTGTTATTGTATTGTATTGTATTGTATATCTTTATTGTCATTTCCTGAGTATTCGCATACCCAGAGGAAACAAAAAAACGTTCCTCAACCAGTGTCCATTTCAGTGTGCAGTAAAAAATAAATAGAAGTAAAAATACATATATCATGAACAAATTAACACTCTACTCTACTAAACATCAACAGGCGTTCCGATCGGCAGCGGCACGACAGTGGCTCTGCTGCAGTGTGTCCAGGTTCGTGGTTGGTGCACGATACTTTGGCAGGGGGCAAAGTCCGTTTATCAGTCTTATAACCTGCGGGAAGAAGCTGAGGAGCATCCTGCTGGTTTTGCACCTAATGCTCCGGTACCTCTTCCCAGATGGCAGGATGGAGAATATGTGATGCGATGGGTGGTAGGGGGTCTTTGATGATGGAGATGGCTCTGCTGATACATCTCTGCCTGTATATGTCCAGCAGGAAAGGGAGTGGAGCACCAATAATCCTGCTGGCGGTCTTCACAATCCTGTCTAGTTGGTGCCGTTCGTACGCCTTGCAGCTCCTGAACCAGGAAGTGATGCAGTACGTTAATGTGCTCTCGATTGTCCCCCTATAAAAAGTTCGTAGGTGTGTAGTGGGGAGACCTGCTTTACGTAGTCTTCGGAGAGGGTGTAGTCGCTGCTGGGCTCTCTTGACCAGTGCTGTGGTGTTGGTCGTGGACATCAGGTCATCTGACAGGTGGAGTCCTAGGAATTTCACGCTGTTGACCCTTTCCACATCAGCTCCATCGATGTGCAGAGGTGTAGATAACGTGTTATCTACAGACCCCCAAATAGTAGTCCGGATGTAGGGTGTAAGTTGCAGCAGGAGTTAAAACTGGCATGTAGCAAAGGTAATGCCACTGTGGTGATGGGGGATTTCAATATGCAGGTAGACTGGGAAAATCAGGTTGGTTCAGGACCCCAAGAAAGTGAGTTTGTAGAATGTCTCCGAGATGGATTCTTGGAGCAGCTTGTAATGGAGCCGACCAGAAAAAAGGCAATTCTGGATTTAGTTTTGTCCAATGAACCAGATATGATAAGAGAACTCGAGGTAAAGGAACTGCTTGGAGGTAGTGATCATAATATGATTAGTTTTAATGTGCAATTTGAGAAGGAGAACGTTAAATCAGAAGTGGCAGTGATGCAGTTGAACACAGTGGACTATGAAGGCATGAGAGAGGAGCTGGCCAAGCTCGACTGGAAAGTGATCCAAGCAGGAATGACGGTGGAACAGCAATGGCAGGAATTTCTGGGCATAATCCAAAAGATGCAGGATCATTTCATTCCAAAGAGGAAGAAAGATTCTAAGGGGAGTAAGAGACGTGGCTCACAAGGGAAGTTAGGGATGGAATAAAACTAAAAGAAAAGATGTATAACACAGAAAAGATGTATAACACAAAGAGTAATGGGAAGCCAGAGGATTGGGAAACGTTCATAGGGCAAGAGAAGGAATCAAAACGGGCTATACGTGCTGAGAAGATGATATACGAAGGGAAGCTGGCCAGGAATTAATGAAGGACAGTAAAAGCTTCTTTAGATATGTTAAGGGAAAAAGAGTAGCAAAGTCAAATGTGGGTCCCTTGAAGGCACACGGGTGAAATTATTGTGGGGAACAAGGAAATGGCAGAAGAGTTGAACAGGTACTTTGGTTCTGTCTTCACTAAGGAAGACACACACAATCTCCCAGATGTACTAGAGGACGGAGGATCTCGGGAGGCAGAGGAACAGAAAGAAATTTGCATTAGGCGAGAAATAATATTGGGTAGACTTGAGCTGGTAGGGTTTTGGCCCGAAACGTTGCCTATCTCCTTCGCTCCATAGATGCTGCTGCACCCGCTGAGTTTCTGCAGCATTTTTGTGTACCTCCCATATTGGGTAGACTGATGGGAGTGAAGGCTGATAAATCCCCAGGGCCTGATGGTCTGCATCCCAGGGTAGTTAAGGAGGTGGCTCTGGAAATTGTGGACGCATTGGTGATCATTTTCCAAATGTTCTATAGATTCAGGATCAGTTCCGGTGGATTAGAGGGTAGCTAATGTTATCAAGAAAGGAGCGAGAGAGAAAATGAGGAATTATAGACCAGTTAGCCTGACATCGGTGGTGGGGAAGATGCTGAAGTCAATCATTAAATAAGTAATAACGGTGCATTTGGATAGCAGTAAAAGAATTGGTCCAAGTTAGCATGGACTTATGATGGGGAATTCCTGCTTGACTAATCTTCTGGAATTTTTTGAGGATGTGACAAGTAAAATGGATGAAGGAGAGCCAGTGGATGTAGTGTCTCTGGACTTTCAGAAAGCGTTTGATAAAGTCCCACACAGGAGATTAGTGGGCAAAATGAGAGCACATGGTATTAGGGGTATTGACATGGATAGAGAATTGGTTGGCAGACAGGAAACAAAGCGTAGGAATAAATGGGTCCCTGTCAGAATGGCAGGCCATGGCAAGTGGAATGCCGCAAGGCTCGGTGCTGAGGCCGCAACTATTTACAATATATATTAATGGTTTAGATGATGGGATTAAAAGTAATACTAACAAATTTGCAGATGACACAAAGCTGAGTGGCAGTGTGATCTGTGAAGAGGATGCGAGGAGGTTGCAGGGTGATTTGGATAAGTTACGTGAGTGGGCGGATGCATGGCAGATGCAGTATAATACAGATAAATGTGAGGTTATTCACTTTGGCGGCAAGAACAAGGGGGCAGATTGTTATCTCAATAGTGTCAGATTAGGGAAAAGGGAAGTGAAACGAGACCACATCTGGGGTGATGTGTGCAGTTGAGGACATCCTTGCTATTGAGGTAGTGCAGCGTCGGTTCACCAGGTTAATCCCTGGGATAGCGGGACTGTCATATGAAGAAAGATTGGAAAGACTGGGCTTGTATTCACTGGAATTTAGAAAGATGAGAGGGGATCTTATAGAAACATATAAAATTATAAAAGGACTGGACAAGCTAGATGCAGGAAAAATGTTCCCAATGTTGGGTGAGTCCAAAACCAGGGGCCACAGTCAAAGAATAAATGGGAGGCCATTTAAAACTGAGATGAGAAACAACTTTTTCACCCAGAGAGTTGTGAATTTGTGGAATTCTCTGCCACTGAAGGCAGTAGAGGCCAATTCACCGGATGCATTTAAAAAGAGAGTTAGATAGAGCTCTTGGGGCTAGCGGAATCAAAGGATGTGGGGAGAAGGCAGGCACTGGTTTCTGATTGTAGATGATCAGCCATCACAATGGAAGGCGGTGCTGGCACGAAGGGCCGAATGGCCTCCTGCACCTATTTTCTACCCTCCCACCCTCTCTCTCTGCACTCCCTCTCTTTCCTCACACAACCCCTCTCTCCAGACGCTCCTAACATTTCTCTACAAACTACATCTCTCTCCCCACACCACTCCCAATCTATCTTCCCACACTTCTCCCATTCTCTCCCCCCCCCCCTCTCCCCCCCTCACACCTCCCCCTCTCTCTCCCCACACACCTGTCACATCTTCGCCTAAGATGTGGAATAATAATACTGACACAATATTTACAGGTCACATTCCTTTGTCTCTGTGTTTATTATCTCCCCGGGCCATGGCCTCCTGCCCACACCCTGCTTACACAGCGCACACACGATCTGTCCTTCACGTCTGCTGATACAAAGGTCAAGATATTTGCATATCATTATCATAACTCATCATCATGACAACTCCCACTCTCTCTACCCACACCCCACACCTCCCCTGTTGTTTAACAGAGACAGAATTGGTCTCACTGACCCGATTGCTGCTACAATATTCCCCCGAGGGGCCGTCACCCCAATAGTATGCAGAAGGCAGTGCTTGTGGGAGGCGGAGAGCCACGGAGAGTCCTGCACTACCCGCTGCCTCTTCTGAGGGTCACGCATGTGGCTGAACCTCTGCTGGGAATGGGGACTGAGCCGATGGGATAGTGAGGAGGGAAGAGTGTGGGTCAGAAGGAGGGGTGGAGGGAGGGGGAGGGGCATAGGTCGGGCCTGAGGGATGGGAGTGGGAGGGAGGGAGTGGCAGGGGGGGGGAGAGCCAGGGAGAGGAAAGGAGGGGTAGGGTCAGAGGGAGAGAGGAGACGGGGAGCGAGTTAGGGGGACAAGACAGGCGAGAGGGAGGAAGGCGGAGAAGGTGGATGAGTGTAAATGGAGAGCAAGGGGGATGGAGGCAGGGGAAAGGAAGGGGAGAGGAAGAGGGGAGAGGAAGGCAGGAGGCAGGGAAGGGAAGAGGGAGGGAAGGGAAGGGTTGGGAAGGGGAGATGGGGAAGGGGAGGGAAAGGCGGGCAAGATTGGGGAAGTGGGGAGCGCAAGGGGATGGGGGGACCAAGGGTTGGAGGGCGAGAAGGAGGAGAGAGAGTGGGAGAAGGTGCGGGAGTGGGACGGGGAGCAGGAAGAAGGAGAGGGGGGTGTGTGTGTGGGGAGAGGGTAGGGGGCGAGGGAGGGGAAGAGGGAGGGTGGGGAGGGGGGGGGGTTGTGGGGAGAGGTATGGGAGACTCAAGCATCAAGCAACTATCCTCCAGTCCACGGGAACTGATCCAGAGTTTATAGAACATTGGAAATGATCACCAATGCATCCACAATTTCTAGGGGCACCTCATTGAGTACTCTGGGATGCAGACCATCAGGCCCTGGGGATCTATCTGCCTTCAGCCTCAACAGTTTACCTAACATCATTTCCTGCCTGATGTGGATATTTTTCAGTTCCTCTCTCCCGCCAGGTCAGGGATCGGCAACCAACGGCGCACGGGCTGTTTCTGTCCCGTAAACCAAAATCATCTGGCCCGCAGGCGACTTTTTTTCAATTCGTTTTCGCGTCCTGGATGGTACAGCCAGTCCCAGGGCTCACAGGCGACCTGGGAA
The DNA here is from genome assembly GCA_038087875.1 of Malacoraja senta. Lineage (NCBI taxonomy): Eukaryota > Metazoa > Chordata > Chondrichthyes > Rajiformes > Rajidae > Malacoraja > Malacoraja senta. Next base: position 46,916 of record JAXLNO010003323.1, read on the forward strand.
CTACAACCAGTCCCGGGGCTCACAGGCAACCTGGGAACTACAGCCAGTCCCGGGGCTCACAGGTGACCTGGGCGCTACAACTAATTTATTAACTATGGCGATAGATGTGGCCTGCCATACATGGGTCCTGGCCCCTGTGGTAAATAGGTTGCCAACCCCTGCACTAGATCCTCGGTCCCCTAGTATTTCTGGGAGATTGTTTGTGTCTTCCTTAATGAAGAACCAAAGTACTTGTTTACTGGGCTTGTGGAATGCGAGGGAGTCTGTCTCAGTAAACAGTACCATTTTGATCAGGATCAGAAATGGGGGCGTGGGGGGAAAATAGCAGATGGAGTTCATTCTGAGCAAGTGTGAAACGTTACACTTTAGGAGGTCAAATATGTGCAAAATATACAATGATCCTTAACATCATTGCTGTATAAACATATCTTGTAATCAGTGGAAGTCCAAAAACTGTTGAAGGTGCTTTATTTACATGACCGTCCGAAGGGGGGGGGGGGGTGGGTGCAATAGGTGCAGTCGCACCCCCCTTTTTTCCACAGAGTAAAACAAATTGGTGTTTCGGGAAACTGTTTTGTAGATTTTACACACTGGGATTTTTGAGGTGTGCCTCTACCTCGGTAGCAGTGAGGTGACAACGGAATATTGAGTGTGGTTAGGGTTTGGGTTGGGGTAGGACACGGCCACAGCCCCAACCACCACCACAGCTAACAACCGGTCACAGAAAGAAGATGAAATGAGTCAGGGTGCGTGATGTGATGATGTCACGTTTACCGATTGGACATGTGGCTGAGCTGGAAATGTCACCTCCTGCACCGTTCCCTTCAGCTCATTAGCGGCAATTAAAATCATTTATTATTGCTGCCGCTGCCTCACGTCACCATGGTTTAAATTGTCTCCCATGTCCCACCCTCTCACGTCGTTATAGCTTGTCAGGTCCACAGGACTTTCACTCCAGGCCTCAATTAACCCGTTTTTACTCCTTATGTTGTTGAATTTTTGACTGATTGACCAGAGGAGCCCGTCCATGAAGAGCCACCGAGGAGTCAGAGAGCGGAGAGCCGGCTCCATGGCACCGAAGAGCGGGCAGGAAGCTGCCCTTCACACGGCGGTCACCCCTACACCCGCCCGGCTACTCCGCCCCTGGCCCAACATACAGCCCCCGGCACCCAGGCACTGGACTGCCACCAAGCTGAAGGCATAGCTCACCGCCCTGCCAGTCCCTATCCCAACGCCAACTCTACACACTCTTCATCAACTCAACCAGAGCCTTGGGGTTAGCACACCAGTCTGCTTTAGTTGAAAATCAGATCCATTCTCTAGACGCCATCGCCTCCCTGGTGTTCCCACCTGCTCCAGCCTCAAACAAAGCCTGGGTGAAGGGAAAATAGACACAACGTGTGGAGTAACTCAGCGGGTCAGGCAGCTTCTCTGGAGAACATGGATAGAGTCATAGAGAGACACAGTGTGGAAACTGGCCCACCAGCCCAACTTGCCCACACCGGCTAATGATGTCCCAGCTACACTAGTCCCACTTGCCTGCGTTTGGTCCATATACCTCCAAACCTGTCCTGTCCATGTACCTGTCTAATTGTTTCTTAAATGATGGAATAGTCCCAACCTCAACCACCTCCTCTGGCAGCTCGTTCCATACACCTACCACCCTTTGTGTGTCAAAGTTACCCCTTGGATTCCTTTTAAAGATTTTCCCCTTCACCTTGAACCAATGTTCTCTGGTCCTCGATTCATCAGCAAACTTGCTAATCTTGCCCTGTTCTGTGACTTTTCACAGAATGCTGGAGTAACTCAGTGGGTCAGGCCGAGTATAGAAGTTGGGAGGTCATGTTGCAGTTCCATAAGAAGTTGGTGAGGCCGCATTCAGAGTATTGTGTTCAGTTCTGGGCACCATGTTATAGGAAAGATGTCATCAAACTGGAAAGGGTACAGTGAAGATTTACGAGGATGTTGCCAGGCCTAGAGGGCCAGAGCTATAGGGAAAGGTTGAGTAGGCTGGGACTCTATTTCATGGAGCACAGCAGGTGATAGAGGTGTATAAAATCATGATTTGAATAGATATGGTTGAGTCTTTTGCACAGAGTAGGTGAATCGAGGAGCAGAGAACATAAGTATAAGGTGAAGGGGAAAAGATTTAATAGGAATCTGAGGGGTATCTTTTTCATACAAAGGGTGGTATGTGCATGGAACAAGCTGCCAGAGGAGGTAGTTGAGGCAGGGACTATCGCAACATTTAAGAAACAGTTAGACAGTTACATGGATAAGACAGGTTCCGAGGGATATGGATCAAACATGGGCAGGTGGGACTAGTGTAGATGGGACATGCTGGGCCGAAGGGCCTGTTTCCACACTGTATCACTCTACGACTATCTTTTCCTCTCAAACCCATTCTCCTGCCTTCTCCCCATTACCTCTGACACCCGTATCAATCAAGAATCTATCAATCTCCTCCTGAAAAATGTCCATTGACTTGACCTCCACAGCTGTCTGTGGCAATGAATTCCACAGTTCACCACCCTCTGACATAAGAAATTCCTGCTCATCTCCTTCCTAAAGGAACGTCTTTTAATTCTGAGGCTGTGGCCACTGGTCCTAGACTCTCCCACTAGTGGAACATCCTCTCCACATCCACTCCATCCAGGTTTTTACCAGGCTGGGACAGACTGCCAACAGCTTCACACCGTGTCCCAAAGCTTGTGTCCTGTCCTGCATCACCCAAGGCAGCAGAGACGTTATAGGAGAGGGCAAGCACCGTAACAAAGTAGTTCACGATGGTTTGGGTAACATTCAGGAATGTCTATGCATGTCACATCATGAATATTACTGAAGAACGGTCTTGACCCGAAATATAATCTATACCTTTTCTCCAGAGATGCTGCCTGACCCGCTGAGTTACTCCAGCACTCTGTGAAACGTCACCTATCCATGTTCTCCAGAGATGCTGCCTGACCCGCTGAGTTACTCCAGCACTCTGTGTCTATTTTCCCTTCACCCATCTGCCCAAGCCCACCCTCCCCTCTCCTTTCCACCCATAAACCTCTCTCTGGCTTTACATTTCACTCCTCTGTCAAATCTGCTCTACTTATCTACATGCATTGTTCTTCTTAACTTTTTAGTCATAGAATGATTCAGTGTGGAAACAGGCCCTTCAGCCCAACTTGCCCACACCAACCAACATGTCCCATCTACACTAGTCCCACTCATACGCGTTTGGCCCATATCCATCTAAACCTGTCCCAGCCTCAACTACCTCCTCTGGCAGCTCGTTCCATACACCCAGCACCCACTATGTGAAGACGCTACCTCAGATTCCTGTTAATTTCTGAAATATTGGTCATACATTTGGTGCAAAAATGCTCCCAAATAAGGCTCAGAATGCATCAGAGAGCATCTAAACCCCTGAGCTTCCAGGACCCCGGCATCGAGGGACTTCACGCTTCGCGCTCGTGATGTGTGCAGCGCGCAGATTATTTCACATTAAATTTTTGTAATCCTGTCATGTCACCCCCCTTGTTGAAAAGCTTCGTACGGGCCTACTCCTCCCATTCTCTCTCACCACTCCCCCTCTCTATCCCCACACTCCTCCCCTCTCTCTCCCCACTCCCCTCTCTATCCCCTACACCTCCACACTCTCTCCCCACTCCTCCACACTCCCCCATCTCCCCTGCTGTCCAACAGAGCCAGAATTGGTCTCACTGTCCCGACTGCTACTGCAATATTCCCCGAGGGGTCGTCACACCAATAGTATGCAGAAGGCAGTGCTTGTAGGAGAGGGAAGAGCCACGGAGAGTCCTGCACTACCCGCTGCCTCTTCTCACGACCACCCATGTGGCTGAACCTCATTGCGATCATGGCTGATCATCCACAATCAGTAACCCGTGCCTGCCTTCTCCCTATACCCCTTGATTCCACTAGCCCCAAGAGCTCTATCTAAATATTTTAAATGCATCCGGTGAATTGGCCTCTGCTGCCTTCTGTGGAAGAGAATTCACAAATTCACAACTCTCTGGGTGAAGTTTTTTTCTCATCTCCGTCTTCACCACGTGAACATACGCTGCACTGCCTCAATTGCAAGGATGTATTTCTTCAAATTAGGAGAGCAAATTTCACATAATACTCCAGATATGGTCTCAGCAGGGCCCTGTCCAACTGCAGAAGGACCTCTTTACTCCTGTACTCAAATCCTCTTGTTATGAAGGCCAACCTTTCATTCACTTTCTTCACTGCCTGTTGTACCCACATTTTTACTTTCAGTGACTGATTCACAAGGACATCCAGGTCTGGATGCACTTCCCTTTGTCCCCTGGTTCTGGACTCCCCCAACATCGGGAACATGTTTCCTGCCTCTAGCGTGTCCAAACCCTTAATAATCTTGTATGTTTCAAAAAGATCCCCTCTCATCCTTCTAAATCCCAGGGTATACAAGCCCAGCCGCTCCATTCTCACAGCATATGACAGTCCCACCATCCCGGGAATTAATCTGGTGAACCTACGCTGCACTCCCTCAACAACCCCTGATTTTTTGTACTAATCAAGATCTTCTACCTATGCCTTACAAATATCAACTGACCTGACCTCCACAGCCTTCTCTGGCAAAGAATACCACAGATTCACCTCCCTCTGACTGAAGAAATTCCTTCTCCTCTCCTTCCAACATGAACATCCTTTAATTCTGAGGCTATGCCCTCTAGTCCTCGACTCAACCACTAGTGGAAACATCTTCTCCACATCCACTCTATCAAAGCCTTTCACTATTCTGTACGTTTCAATGAGGTCCCGCCTCATTCTTCTAAACTCCAGCGAGTACAGGCCCAGTGCTGACAAACGCTCATCATAGGTTAACCTACTCATTCCTGGGATTATTCTTGTAAACCTCCGCTGGACCCTCTCCAGAGCCAGCATATCCTTCCTCAGATATGGTGTCCAAAATTGGCTCAATTAGTGATGGGGACTCTGCTGTTTCTGCGGCCATGGGCGAGACTACAGTACGATGTGTTGCCTATCTGGTGCCAGATATGAGCGGACACAGGACATTGGGTACTTTTCATAATGGCAGGCAGTGACTAGCGGAGTGCCACAAGGCTCAGTGCTGGGACCCCAGTTATTGACAATAGATATTAACAATGTAGTCAAAGGAATTAAATGTAACATCTCCGTTTGTATATGACACAAAGCTGGGTGGCAGTGTGTGCTGCGAGGAGGATGCTATGAGGCTGCAGGTTGACGGATAGGTTGGGTGAGTGGGCAGATGCATGGAAGATTCAGTATAATGTGGATAAATGTGAGGTTATCCACTTTGATGGCAAGAACAAGAAGGCAGATTATTATCTGAATGGTATCAGGTTTGGAAATGGACAGGTGCATCGCGGCCTGGGTAACCTTGTACATCAGCCACTAAAAGTAAACATGCAGGTACAGCAGGCAGAGAAGAAAGCTAATGGCATGTTTGCCTTCATAGCGAGAGGATTTGATTATAGGAGTAGGCTGGTCCTACTGCAGTATACATGGACCTGGTGAGAACACGCCAGGAGTATTGTGTGCTTTATGGTCTCCTAATTTGAGGAAGGACATTCTTGCTATTGAGGGAGTGCAGCGTAGGTTCATCAGGTTAATTCCAGGGATGGCGAGACTGGCATATGATGCAAGAATGGATCGACTGGGCTTCTATTTACTGGAATTCAGGATGAGAGGGAATATGAAAGATACATATATGTTTCTTAAGGGATTGCACAGGCTTGATGCATGAGAAATGTTCCCGATGTTGGGGGAGTCCAGAACCAGGGGGGTCACAGTTTAAGAATAAGGGGAAGGCAATTCAGGACTGAGATGAGGAAAACCTTTTCCACCCAAATTCTCTCCCACAGAAGGCTGGGGAGACCAATTCACCAGATGTTTTCAAGAGAGTGTTAGTCATAGCTCTTAGGGCTAACGGAATCAAGGGAGATGGGAGAAAGCAAGAACGGGGTACAGATTTTGGATGATCAGCCATGATCATATTGAATGGCGGTGCTGGCTCATGGGCCGAATGGCCTTGTCCTGCTCGTATGTTCTGTGTTTCTATGTTTCTATTCTGAAAGGGGGAGGTGAGCAGCCAGAGCTCATAGTCCATATTACTAGCAATGACACAGGTAGGGAGGGAGATGAGGCAGGGAGTGAGACAGATGGTTAAAAAGTAACTCCAGTCTTATAATCTCACTCTGTGTAAGAAGGAACTGCAGATGCTGGTTTAAACCGAAGGTAGACACAAAATGCTGGAGTAACTCAGCGGGACAAGCCCTTCTTCAGACTGAGAGTCAGGGGAGAGGGAGACACGGAGATAAGGGATCGCACTACCTGTGCCCCGTGTTCAAGAGACAAGAAAGAAGAAGACAGTGCAGATCAGTAGGTGACTCAGGAGCTGGTGCAGGGGGTGGGGGCTTCAGACATAGAGTCATACAGCATGGAAACAGGCCCTCTGGCCCAACTTGTCCATGCCCATGCCCCATACACTCGTACTACCAGCCTGTGTTCGACCCATATCCCTGTAAACATGAATTACACATGAATGTTCAATGTTCCCATAGACTGCATCTTTGGAACTGATGTGTTACAATGCTGAGAGATACATTCTGTAATCTGTATCTTGCACTTTACTCCACATATTGTCCTTAAGATTGACTTGATTATAATAAGGTCATAATAATAGGAGTAGAATTAGGCCTTTCGGCCCAGCAAGTCTTTCTTCTGCCTTCTCCCCATATCCTGTGCTAATCAAGAATTTATCTATCTCTGCCTTAAATATATCCACTGACGGCCTCCACAGCCTTCTGTGGCAAAACAAATCACAGATTCACCACCCTCTGACTAAATAAATGTATTCTCAACACATTCCTAAATGAACGTCCTTTAATTCTGAGGCTATGGCATCTAGTCCTAAACTCTTCCACTAGTGGAAACATCCTGTCCCCATCCACTCTATCCAAGCCGTTCATTATTCTCTACGTTTCAATGTGGTCCCCACTTATTTATCTAAACTCCAGCGAGTACAGGCCCAGTGCCGATAAACACTGATCATAGGTTAACCTACTCATTCCTGGGATCATTCTTGTAAACCTCCTCTGAACCCTCTCCCAGAGCCAGCACATCCTTCCTCAGATATGGTGCCCAAAATTGCTCAAAATATTCCAAATGTGGCCCGACCAGAGCCTTATAGACTCTTAACGTTACATCCCTATTTTTGTATACAAGCCCTCTTGAAAGAAAGCTAGCATTGAGTTGCTTGTATAGACTTATCTGATTATATAGCATGCAAAGCAAAGCTTGACACTGTATCTCGGTACATAGGCAGAGCATTCAATAGGAAAGGTGCATTCATTCTGACCGGATTCTGTAGGTTTCCCAAAAGCCAGCTGAGGAACATAGAAACATAGAAAAAAAGGTGCAGGAGTAGGCCATTCGGCCCTTCGAGCCTGCACCACCATTCAATATGATCATGGCTGATCATCCAACTCAGTATCCTGTACCTGCCTTCTCTCCATACCCCCTGATCCCCTTAGCCACAAGGGCCACATCTAACTCCCTCTTAAATATACCCATTGAACTGGCCTCACTACCTTCTGTGGCAGAGAGTTCCAGAGATTCACCACTCTGTGAAAAAGGTTTTTCTCATCTCGGTCTAAAGGATTTCCCCTCTATCCTTAAGCTGTGACCCCTTGTCCTGGACTTCCCCAACACCGGGAACAATCTTCCTGCATCTAACCTGTCCAACCCCTTGAGAATTTGGTAAGTTTCTATAAGATCCCCCCTCAATCTCCTAAATTCTAGCGAGTACAAGCCGAGTCTATCCAGTCTTTCTTCAAATGAAAGTCCTGACATCCCAGGAATCAGTCTGGTGAACCTTTTCTGCACTCCCTCTATGGCATAAATGTCTTTCCTCAGATTTGTAGACCGAAACTGTACGCAATACTCCAGGTGTGGTCTCACCAAGACCCTGTACAAATGCAGTAGAACCTCCCTGCTCCTATACTCAAATCCTTTTGCTATAAATGCTAACATACCATTCGCTTTCTTCACTGCCTGCTGCACCTGCATGCCTACTTTCAATGACTGGTGTACCATGACACCCAGGTCTCGTTGCATCTCCCCTTTTCCTAATCGGCCACCATTTAGATAATAGTCTACTTTCCTGTTTTTGCCACCAAAGTGGATAACCTCACATTTATCCACATTATACTGCATCTGCCATGCATTTGCCCACTCACCCAGCCTATCCAAGTCACCTTGCAGCCTTCTAGCATCCTCCTCACAGCTAACACTGCCCCCCAGCTTCGTGTCATCCGCAAACTTGGAGATGTTGCTTTCAATTCCCTCGTCCAAATCATTAATATATATTGTAAATAGCTGGGGTCCCAGCACTGAGCCTTGCGGTACCCCACTAGTCACTGCCTGCCATTCTGAAAAGGACCCGTTTACTCCTATTCTTTGCTTCCTGTTTGCCAGCCAGTTCTCTATCCACATCAATACTGAACCCCCAATACCGTGTGCTTTAAGTTTGTATATTAATCTCTTATGTGGGACCTTGTCGAAAGCCGTCTGAAAGTCCAGATATAACACATCCACTGGTTCTCCCCTGCAGAGGAACTGTGACAAGTCTCAGGTGATCTTTGCTATGTCATGAGCTCAGTAAATGATGGAGTCTAAATGATAGAATCATTTACATCGGTGAGACTAAACGTGACTGGGCGATCGTTTTGCTGAACACCTTCGCTCAGTCTGCATGGACCTACCTGCTCTCACGGTTGCTAAACAATATAATTCTCCTTCCAATTCCCACACAGACCTTTCTGTCCAAGGTCTCCTCCATTGTCAGAGTGAGGTTAAAAGCAAATTTGAGGAACCCAGTGGTATGAACATTGATTTCTCTAACTTCAAGTGACCCTTGCTTTCCCTCTCTCTCTATCCCTCCCCCACCAAGTCGCACCAGCTTCACCCAACATGTAGCTAACAATGGCCAGTTTCCTGTATCATCATTACTTTTGATATCACTTTAATTCATTGTTCTTTATCTCTCTAAAACATCCTCTATATCTCTCTCTTTTCTTATCCCAACCAGTCTGAAGAAGGGTCTAGACCCGAAACGTCACCCATTCCTTCTCTCCCAACATCTGTAACATTTTCCTGCATCTACCCAGTCCATTCCTCGAAGAATTTTATATGTGTCTACAAAATATCCTCTCATCCTTATAAATTTCAGCGAATAGAAGCCCAGTCGACCCATTCTTTCATCATATATCAGTCCCGCCATCCCGCCAAACCTGGCAAACCTACGGTGCACTCCCTCTATAGCAAGAATGTCCTTCCTGAAATTAGGAGACCAAAATTGTACACAATACTCCAGGTGTGATCTCACCAGGGCCCTGTACAACTGCAGTACGACCTTCTTGCTCCTAAACTGAAAGCCTCAGACAGAGTATTGTGTAGAAATTGGGAGATCATCGTACAGTTGTATAAGACGTTGATGAAAGTACATTTAGAAACATATAAACATAGAAAATAGGTGCAGGAGTAGGCCATTCGGCCCTTCGAGCCTGCACTGCCATTCAATATGATCATGGCTGATCATCCAACTCAGTATCCTGTACCTGCCTTCTCTCCATACCCCCTGATCTCTTTAGCCGCAAGGGCCACATCTAACTCCCTCTTAAATATAGCCAATGAACTGGCCTCAACTACCTTCTGTGGCAGAGAATTCCACAGATTCACCACTCTCTGTGTGAAAAATGTTTTTCTCATCTTGGTCCTAAAAGACTTCCCCCTTATCCTTAAACTGTGACCCCTTGTTCTGGACTTCCCCAACATTGGGAACAATCTTCCTGCATCTAGCCTGTCCAACCCCTTAAGAATTTTGTAAGTTTCTATAATCTTCTCAATCTTCTCAATCTTCTAAATTCTAGCGAGTACAAGCGAGTACAACATTTAGAGTATTGTGTTCAGTTTTGGTCACCGTGCAAATATGTTGTCAAACTGGAAAGGGTGCAGAGAAGATTAACGAGGCTGTTGCTAGGATACGAGGGTCTGAGCTATAGAGGGATATTGGGCAGGACAGGACATTATTCCTTGGTGCGCAGGAGGGTGAGGAGTGAATTATAGAGATGTACAAAATCATGAGAGGAATAGATCAGGTAAATACACAGTTAGACGAGGGAATTAAATAACGAGTTAGATGAGGGAACTATGTAAATGACGATTTAGATGAGGGAATTAAATGTAACATCTCTACGTTTGTGGATGATATACTATAGCTATGTGGCAGTGTGAGCTGTGAGGAGGATGCTATGAGACTGCAGGGTGACTTGGATAGGTTGGGTGATTGGGCTGAAGCATGGCAGATGCAGTATAATGTGGATCAATGTGAGGTTATCCACTTTGGTGGCAGAAACAGGAAGGCAGATTATTATCTGAATGGTGTCAGATTAGGACAAGCGGAGGTGCAACGGGACCTGGGTGTGTTTATACATCAGTCACTGAAAGTACGCATGCAGGTACAGCAGGCAGTAAAGAAAGCCAATGGCATATTGGCCTTCATTGCGAGAGGATTTGAGTTTAGAAACAAGGAGGTCCTACTGCATTTGTACAGGGTCCTGGTGAGACCACACCTGGAGTATTGTGTGCCATTTTGGTCTCCTAATTTGAGGAAGGACATTACTGCCATTGAGGGAATGCAGTGTAGGTTCAGGAGATTAATTCCCGGGATGGCGGGACTGACGTATGATGAAATAATGGGTCGACTGGGCTTGTATTCGCTGGAATTTTGAAGGATGAGAGGGAATTTTAAAGAAACATATAAAATTCTTAGAGGATTATACAGGGTAGTTGATGGAAATATGTTCCCGCTGTTGGGGGAGTTCAGAACCAGGGGTCACAGTTTAAGAATTAGGACTGAGACAAGTTGGGGTTGGACAGGCTAGATGCAGGACATGGACATGGGGTTGGACAGGCTAGATGCAGGAAGATTGTTCCCGATGTTGGGGAAGTCCAGGACAAGGGGTCACAGCTTAAGGATAAGGGGGAAATCCTTTAAGACCGAGATGAGGAAAACTTTTTCACACAGAGAGTGGTGAATCTGTGGAACTCTCTGCCACAGAGGGTAGTTGAGGCCAGTTCATTGGCTATATTTAAGAGGGAGTTAGATGTGGCCCTTGTGGCTAAAGGGATCAGGGGGTATGGGGAGAAGGCAGGTACGGGATACTGAGTTGGATGATCAGCCATGATCATATTGAATGGCGGTGCAGGCTCGAAGGGCCGAATGGCCTACTCCTGCACCTATTTTCTATGTATCTATGTATCTAAGTAAAGACATTTTTAACCCGGAGAGATGTGAATCTGTGGAATTCTCTGACACAGAAAGCAGTGGAGGTCAAACCACTGGATGTTTTCAAGATTGAGTTAGATTTAGCTCTTAGGGCTAAGGGAATCAAGGGATATGGGGAAGAAAAAGCAGGAACGGGTACTGATTTTGGATGATCAGCCATGATTGTATTGAATGGCCGTTCTGACTCAAAGGCCGAATGGCCCTACTCCTGCACCTATTTTCTATGGTTATTTATTTTCTATTTTTCTAGTCAGGAAAATGTAGGTAAACTGTTGACACTGAAGGCAGATAGATCCACAGGGCCTAATGGCCTGCATCACAGAGTACTCAAGGATGTGGCCGTGGAAATCGTGGATGCATTGGTGATCATTGTCCAATGTTCTATAGACTCTGGATCAGTTCCTGTGGACCGGAGGGCAGCTAATGTAACGTCACAGTTTACGAAAGGATGGAGAGGGAAAACAGGGCATCATAGACAGTTAGCCTGACATCGGTAGTGGGGAACATGTTTGTCCCCCTCCCTCTCCCCACTACCTCTCCCCCTCATTCTCTCCCACCTCCCTCTCCCACCTCCCTCTCCCACCTCTCTCCCCCCCTCCATCTCCCCCTCCCCTCCCTCTATCCCTCTCCTCCTCCATCTCCATCTCCCTCTACACCTGCGACTACGAATCCCTCTCCCACCTCCCTCTCCCACCTCCCTCTCCCACCTCCCTCTCCCACCTCTCTCTCCCTCTCCCTCTCCCCCTCCCTCTCCCCCTCCCCTCCCTCTACCCCCTCCTCTCCTCCATCTCCATCTCCCTCTACACCTGCGACTACGAATCCCTCTCCCCCTCCCTCCCCTTTCTTCCGCACCCACCCTCCCCCTTCCTCTCCCGTGTCCCTTGCCCGACCTCTCCACCTAACCCTCCTCCACCTCCACCTCCTCCTCCCATTCTCCCTCCCTGTCTCCTAACCTCCCTGCTCCAACTCCTCTCCCTCTGCCCCCCTTCCACTCTCTCAACCCCCCCTCACCTCTTCGTAAGGCCCTCCCTCTGACTACCCCCCCTCACTTCCTCACACTGCCCCTTCCCCTCCATCCCCCTTCCTCTGCAACTTCCTCCCCCCTCCCCCTCCCTCTCCCCACTCCCCCTCCCCTCCCCCTCCCTCTCCCCCTCCCCCTCCCCCTCCCTCCCTCTCCTCCCACCCCTCCCTCTTCCTCTCCCTGTCCCTCCCCCTCCTCTCCCCCTCCACCTCCCTCCCTCTCCTCCCACCCCCTCCCTCTCCCTCTAGCATCCCTCCCCCCTCCCTGTCCCTCTAGCATCCCCCTCCCTCTCCTCTCCCCCTCCCACTCCCCCTCACTCTCCCCCTCCCCTCCCCTCCTCCTCTCCTCCCTCCTCCCACCCCCTCCCTCTCCCTCTAGCGTCCAATAACGGGATGGAGTAGAGGAAGGATATGTCATAAGGTCATCGGTGATAGCAGTAGAATTAGGCCATTCGGCCCATCAAGTCTACTCCACCATTCAATCATGGCTGATCTATCTCTCCCTCCTTGCCCCATTCTCCTGCCTTCACCCCCTAACCTCTGACACCTGTACAAATCAAGAATCTATCCATCTCTGCCTTAGTAATATCCGCTGACTTGGCCACTATTGTGGAAAAGAATTCCACAAATTCACCACCGTCTGAATAAAGCTATTTCTAATATCATTCCCAAAACATGGCATTTTATTCTGAGCCTATGGCCTCTAGTGCTAAACTCCCCCACTAGTGAAAACATCCTCTCCACATCCACTCTATCCAGGTCTTTCTCAATTCTCTATGTTTCAATGAGGTCCCCCACCCTCATTCTTCTAAACCCCAGTGAGTACAGGCCCAGTGTGGTCAAACGCTCATCATGGGTGTGGAAGACAAACTCTTCAATAAGACTCGTGGACGACTTGATTCACCGTCAGCAGTGAGTTTACTGGCACAAGGAGAGAAGTGTCACAGTGAAGGGCTGTGACCCCAACTCTAAAAATAATTTGCTACAGCAGAGCATTTTCCACCAAAAAGAGAATGAGTAAGGAAGTACAAGGGTGAGGTGGATTGATATGTAAATGACAGAATCTATACTTTATATTACACAAAGGTCGAGACTTCTTGGCTCCGTACATAACCGGGTACAAAAGGTACGGATAATTAATATGTGAATAATTCTGACACTAGATGGCAACCTGGCCCAACGGGATACATGGATAATGAAGGTACCTGTGCTCACTAGTGGTTTCCTGCTGGTGGTTTCTGAGTGCTGCAATGAGCTACGGTCAGGACAATCAGTATGTTAACTGACGGTAGACAAAAGTGCTGGAGGAACTCAGCGGGTGTGGCAGCATCTATGGAGTGAAGGAAATAGGCGACCTTCTTCACACTGATGTGGGTGTGGGGGGGGAGATAGTGGGCTGTGGGAGAGCTGGGAAGGGGAGGGGAAGGAGGGAGAAAGCAGGGACTACCTGAAATTGGAGAAGTCAATGTTCATACCGCTGGGGTGTAAACTACCCAAGCGAAATATGAGATGCTGCTCCTCCAATTTGCGGTGGGCCTCACTGTGGCCATGGAGGAGGCCGTGGACAGAAAGGTCGGATTGGGAATGGGAGGCGGAGTTGAAGTGCTGAGCCACCGGGAGATCAGGTTGGTTAATGCGAACTGAGCGGAGGTGTTGGGCGAAGCGATCGCCAAGCCTACGCTTGGTCTCACCGATGTAGAGCATCTGACACACACACACACATTCACACGCATTCACACACACACACACATTCACGCACACACACACACATTCACACACACACACACACATTCACGCACACACATTCACACAAACACACACACACACACACACACTCACTCACACACAACACACACACACACACACATTCACACACACACACATTCACACACACACACACACATTCACACACACACACATTCACGCACACACAAACACACAAACACACACACACTCACTCACACTCAAACACACACTCACACACACACATTCACACACACACACACACATATAACACACATACACATTCACACACACACATAACACACACACACACATTCACATACACACATACACACACACACATTCACACACACATTCACACACACACATTCACACACATACACACACACACATTCACACACACACACACATACACACACACACATTCACACACACACATTCACATACACACGCACACACATACACACATTCACACACACACATTCACACACACACACACACACACATTCACACACACAAACACACACACAGACATACACATTGACACACAGACACACACACACACACGCACATTCACACACACACACACACACACACACTCACATTCACACACACTCACACACACACATACGTTTCAATGAGGTCCCGCCTCATTCTTCTAAACTCCAGCGAGTACAGGCCCAGTGCCGACAAACGCTCATCATAGGTTAACCTACTCATTCCTGGGATCATTCTTGTAAACCTCCTCTGGACCCACTCCAGAGCCACCCTATCCTTCCTCAGATATGGTGCCCAAAATACGATGATATGAATATTTTCTGTTCCGGTGACAATGTGAAGCAGCTTTTGGAGGTCATCACATCAGAAATGAATAAATTAAAACAGTGGTTTGATGTCAACCAATTGTCTTTAACTTTAAGCAAAACAAAGATGATGCTATTTGGAAAACATAAAACAACCCCTCAAGTACAATTGAAAATAGATAACATAAGTATAGAAAGAGTATATGAAAATAGATTTATTGGTGTGATCTTAGACCACAAAATCTGCTGGAAACCACATATAAACCACGTCAAAGCAAAACTGGCTAAGTCTATAGCAATATTGGGAAAATCAAGACACATTCTGGACCATAAATCATTACATACTCTGTATAATACACTCATATTGCCATATCTGAGTTACTGTGGGGAGATATGGGGCAACACCTACAAAACCAACCTACAGCCGTTATGCACATTACAAAAAAGAGCAATAAGAATTATCAATAACGTTGGATATCTTGAACATACCAATTTATTATTCTTAAAGTCACACACACTGAAGTTCACCGATCTGGTTAAATTTAAAACTGCACAAATCATGTACAAAGCAAGAAATAATTTACTTCCAGGAAATATACAAAAACTGTTTATGGAAAGACAGGGTGGGTATAATTTGAGAGGGGAACTTAATTTAAAAAACTCAATGACAGAACAACTCTTAAACGTATGTACATAGCAATCTGTGGGGTGAATTTGTGGAATGGTTTGGAACAGGAGATAAAACTTAGCACAAACATGATTCACTTTAAACAGATGTACAAAACCACTTTGTTAAAGGATATTGGGATGAGGAGAGGTGATTGTGAGTGGGATATTTGTTATACTGATTGTATTGGGAAGGGTAATTTTAGTTCGGAGTCACGTGAGTGCGTCAGTGCGTCTAATGGATTTGTAGTTTTTTTAACTACAAGGTAAGTAAAAAAAATTGTCAGTATTTTCAGGTCCGTTTAATGTGGGTCTGTGGGGATTTTTTCCACAGACGCCATGGAAAAAATGGGCAGGGGGAAGAGGCGAGCAACTCAGCCGACAGAAAGTCGGGAAAGTCGGGAAAGTCGGGAGTCTGCGGTTAGCGACCAACCGCCTCTAACCCTGGTACAGTCGCCAGCGGTGAGCGTAGCGACTGTGGACCTGGGGCAGTCAGCGCGTGTCGGGCGCAAGGCCAAGTTCGAATCGAAACAGGCCACGGAGGAGGAGTCCCAGGAAATGGAAATGGTAGAAGCTCCAGGGCTAGATACTGCTTTTAAGCGTATTGCCCAAATGGAAAGCCTGCTACATAGGCTGTTGGAGCAAAGCACACTCAGGTAAGAGTGTACTGAAATCCAAGCTGCTGGATGCAGCTTAAACAGCTCCTGGTACAGGGCTGATAGAATGCACCCTCAGGGATGAGGGGCGTGCCATAGGTCATGAGATTTCAGACCCCGATTCTGACGGTGAGGCTGTACAAGCTGATACTGTACGTGATTTGTCACAGTAGCCGTGATGTACGTGATGTACAGATGTTCCACACCTGGCAGTACGATTCTCTGCCCCGTCAGGGTCAGGAGAGCCATTAGAAGAGAATTGGCCTCCATAATGAATTACTTGGTTTCCCATCAGCTGGAACAGTAGGAAATGGATGAGAATGCAAGAAAATATGAGTTGAGTATGACTATGAGAACTCAAGAATTGAAATTGCAGAGAATATTAAAGCTGCTGGGTTCTGGAATAACTGCTTTTGCCAGAGTAGCGAATAAAAGCCAAGAGATGACGGAGTTGCATCAGGAAGCACTGGGGTTGCTATGCAGCACCCGCTTCGAGATCAATTGTCTGAGGAAAGGTGCTATACGGCCTACTATGAATCCGAAATTCGCAGCACTCTGCAAACCAAGTAATGTACAATTACCCAACTTACTCTTTGGAGAGATCTCGGGAGACGTGTTAAAGAGTTGGAAGATGATGCGAAAACAGGATTGGTGAAAACATCAATGGTTGTAAAGTCTGTAAAGAGGAGGTATCCTTTCAGACGTCATACGGATCCTGGACCAGGACCAAGTCGCTCATTAACGCAGGGACGTAGCTGGCGGCCTGCAGCGAGAGCAAGAACCAGTGGGGGTGTTTCCGGGAGAATCCAGGGATCTCAGAGTACTCAAATGACTCAAGAGGTAGGTGGACCTGGTTCTCATGGGAACATATTAACCGGATTAAGTCCAAACGTTGGAGGCAGATTATGTCTCTTCTATAACAATTGGAAGAAGATTACTTCAGATGTGGTCATTCTGAATAGTATACAAGGATTTTGAATTGAATTCAATCCAAATTATGATTTGCCTGTCCAGCATGTTCCTAGCAGAACTCTCCACTTCTTCGGCATGGACTTGAAGGGCCGAGATGGACTGTTTCCCTGCTGTAATTCTCATATGGTTTGCACAAAAAGAAGTGATGGAGGTTCAAGCTGCTTTTCAAACCCTATATATAAAAGGTGTTATTGAAGAATCAGTCTACCAAATTCACCAATTTGTGTCAAATATATTCCCTCAATCAAAAAAGGATGGAGGATGTAGGATTATTCTAGACTTGACTAGTCTGAATCCTTTTGTTTAATTTAAACATTTTAAAAGGGAGACATTTGTGACTGCCAAACAACTTATTTCAGAAGCATGTCATATGGCAACTATAGATTTAAAAGATACATATTATTCAGTATCTTAAATTTACATGGATGAACCAGTTATGGCAGTTCAAAGCTTTGCCTAATGGGTTAACGTCCGCTCCCAGAATATTCACAAAATTATTAAAACCAATTCTGGGGTTGCTGAGAAGCCAGGGGCATGTACTAATGGCATATTTTGGATGATGTCCTGATTATAGGAAGGACAAAACAGTCAACAGAAGCATCTGTTGCAATTGTGAAATCAACTTTTGAAAGTTTGGGGTTTTTAATTCATCCAAAGAAATCAAGGTTAACACCATGTACCTCGATTGATTATTTGGGGTTCACAATTGATTCAGTCCAAATGAAAATTACTTTGCCCAGTGAAAAAAGGGTGGAGTTGATTAAAGATTGCGGTAATCTGTTAAACGAGCAAAAACCCTCAATCAGACAGGTGGCTCGAGTACTGGGAAAATTAGTAGCAGCATTCCCAGCAGTCCAATACGGACCATTACATTATCAAGAGCTGCAGAGAGTTAAAGAACAGGCACTGAGAATGCATGTTGGTCATTTTGATAGAACCATGCAACTAACAACAAATGCTGTTTCTGATCTGCAGTGGTGGATTCTACATGTCTCAAGCAGTTCCAGCAAAGTGCTGATTGAACAACCTTCCATGATATTACAAACTGATGCCAGTGCACTAGGATGGGGTGCAACTGACTTAGCATCTAGCTGCAGAGGCAGATGGAATCAGGAAGAGTCATTGTTACTGCAGACATGGGGAGTTAACTATTTGGAGTTTTAGGATGTTTCAATGGACTCCAAGGTTATTGTTCTAACACAACTAAAAGGAATGTTCAAGTTCAAATTGATAAACACAACAGCAGTTGCCTATATTAATGATATGGATGGAATCAAGTCGGGGTCATGTGACAAAATGGCTGATCAACTTTGGTCTGGGTGTATTGAAAAGAACATTTGGATTTCAGCTATCTATCTACCAGGTAGAATGAACACGATAGCAGACACCAGGTCACGAAAGTTCCATGATAATAAGAATGGATGTTGAATCGAGAGGTATTCAATGATATAGTAATCAGATTTGGAATGCCCGACAATGACTTGTTTGCATCTAGACTGAATCATCAGCTATCGAGATATGTCTCATGGGAATCAGATCCAGGAGCAGTGGCGATTGATTCTTTCTCGCTACATTGGGGTGGTATGTTTTCATATATATTTCCATTTTTGTGCCTCATAAGCCAGTGTTTGCTTAAAATCAGGCAAGATGCTGTTTCAGGGGTATTGGTAGTACCAGATTGGCCTACACAGCCATGGTATCCGTTGATATCAGAATTAACAACACAAATGTTGATGAAAGTCCCAAAAAGGAGTAATTTATTGCTGCACCCTTTAACAGGGGAAGAACATCCATTATATGATCGTTTGGATTTGTTGATTTGCAGGTTTTAAGAAGGCCTTTTTTGGGGCGAGGACTGTCTGAGCGTACTGTGGACATGCTTACGGCAGCCTGGAGGAAGAGCACTCAAAAACAGTACCTTTCTTATATTAAGAAATGGGAAGAGTTCTGTGTACAAAAGAATGTAGAATATAATAATAATAATAATAATAATAATAACTTTTATTTACGGGCGCCTTATACCGAGGTCTCAAGGACACCTTACAGAGAATTGACAAATAAGAAACATATAATCAGAATAAAATAAATTATAAAGACATCATCATTATACAAATTAAGGACAGAATTCATTCCAAAGACACAAAAAAAGAAAATCAGAAACACAATTTGAGGAGAGAGCAGCGGCATCTAAACCGCGCCAGCGTCCACTCTCCCCTCCGACCGCCATCTTGAACACAGACTAACATAGACAATTACATACAAAAATCATCCCCCCACAATATAGTACTGCAGATATTTCATATGTTTAGAATTTCTGTCAAAACTTTATTATGATGTAGGTCTGAGTTGTAGTGCAATTAATTCAGCCAGAAGTGCATTGTCCTCATATTTGGTTCTGGATTCAGAAAGAAACAATTGTTTCCAGACTAATGTAAGGAATCTTTAATTCCAAACCACCGAAACCTAGGTAGATGACAATCTGGTATGTAAGTATGGTACTGAAACTACTTCGTGAATGGTCACCAAGTGTGTCTTTACCTTTGGCCAAGCTCAGTATGAAAGTATTCTGGCATGAGTGACAGCACAACGATTGCAAACACTTGGAAAATTACAAATAGACAGTATGAAAGTAACTGAAGACAAGGTTACATTCTATATCTATGACCTATTAAAGCAAATTAGGCCAGGTGTGACAGGATTTAAAATTATGCTAGCAGCATATCCAAATGATCCTTGTCTCTGTGTTAAGACATATTTGTTACAATACATTGAGTTCACAAAGAATTTGAGAAATACGGAAACTGGGTTGTTGATCACACACAAGAAACCACACAAGAGAGTTTCAATACAGACTATTTCCAGATGGATAAAAGACGTCTTAACAGCTGCTGGTATTAACACTTATGTTTTTACGTCTCACTCGTCTAGGGCAGCAGAAACGTCGGCGGCCAGGGCAAAATACGTCCCCGTCGACCATATCCTCGCAGTCGCCGGGTGGTCCAATGAGTTGATGTTTCAACATTTTTACCATCTGCCTATTGTTAATGCGGGATTGTTTGCAGAAACTATTTTAAGTTCTGTGTAAATTCCTCTGGTTTAAAGGGGATCTGATTAATTTCATTATTGAAATGAATTACTGCATTTGTGGTACAAATGTTATTATGAATGCATGATTGATTATTCTCGTTCCGAGTCAATCAATGCAGTGAGAAGCCGGGATTGATCTATGGCATGAAATCACAAAGCTTTAAAATCTTCACGTAGTCACTCACGTGACTCCAAAGTAAAATAGTAAGATTAAATGAGAACTTACCTAAGTTTGAAGTTTGATCTTTATTTTATGAGGAGTTACGTAGGTGATTACGTGCCCACCACGACCCTACCCTCTATCATAAAGGTCAGATGGAAGTTCTTGTATTACTCGTTTTATTATGAGACTATATTACTTCGGTTGTTGTTTTTTGTGATTTCACACCGCTGCTTTGAAGATTGACACGCAGGCGCACTGGCGGGGTTCTTCACGTAATCACCTACGTAACTCCTCATAAAATAAAGATCAAACTTCAAACTTAGGTAAGTTCTCATTTAATCTTACTATTATAGGGTGATGGGTTGTATATATGACTAAGAGATACTGTATCGTATATCAGGGGGGTTTCTTTTCTTTTTTCTTTTTCCTCTCTTTTTTTGTATGGCTTTGTAAATATTTGATTAGTGTATAAATGTAAATAATTTGGTGTACATATAGCTGCTGGTGTACATATGGTGTACATACAGCTGCTGGTGTACATATGGTGTACATATAGCTGCTGGTGTACATATGGTGTACATATAGCTGCTGGTGTACATATGGTGTACATACAGCTGCTGGCGTACATATGGTGTACATATAGCTGCTGGTGTACATATGGTGTACAGATAGCTGTGGTGTACATATGGTGTACATATAGCTGCTGGTGTACATATGGTGTACATATAGCTGCGCTGTACATATGGTGTACATATAGCTGCTGGTGTACATATGGTGTACATATAGCTGCTGGTGTACATATGGTGTACATACAGCTGCTGGCGTACATATGGTGTACATATAGCTGCTGGTGTACGTATGGTGTACAGATAGCTGTGGTGTACATATGGTGTACATATAGCTGCTGGTGTACATATGGTGTACATATAGCTGCGGTGTACATATGGTGTACATATAGCTGCTGGTGTACATATGGTGTACATATAGCTGCTAAATCTGTATAAGATCATTATAAACAGTTGAATAAGGGGTGGGAATTAATAAGCTCTGGCTTCTTCCTGCTCCTTTTCGGACACATACGATTTCATTTGTGCCGTAAGGCTCAGTGCTGGGACCCCAGTTATTGACAATAGATATTAACAATGTAGTCAAAGGAATTAAATGTAACATCTCCGTTTGTATATGACACAAAGCTGGGTGGCAGTGTGTGCTGCGAGGAGGATGTTATTAGGCTGCAGGTTGACGGATAGGTTGGGTGAGTGGGCAGATGCATGGAAGATTCAGTATAATGTGGATAAATGTGAGGTTATCCACTTTGGTGGTAAGAACAAGAAGGCAGATACAGCAGGTAGTGAAGAAAGCTAATGGCATATTGGCCTTCATAACAAGAGGATTTCAGTATAGGAGCAAGGAGGTCCAACTGCAGTTGTACAGGGCACTGGTGAGACCACACCTGGAGTATTGTGTACAGTATTGGTCTCCCTAATTTGAGTAAGGACATTATTGCTATAGAGGCAATGCAGCGTAGATTCACCAGCTTAATTCCCGGGATGGCGCGACTGACATATGATGAAAGAATTGATCGACTGGGCTTATATCCACTGGCATTTAGAAGGATTAGAGGGGATCTTATAGAAACATATTAAAAAAATGTTATTAGAAGTATTTTACATCACAGTAATCTGCAATAACATCAATTTATACAGTTCTTGTACCACTTCTGTTTTTCAACTTTAATAGAAAAAAAGGATAGAAAGAGCTAGCAAAGATAGTCAGTGAGTGGATGAAAGTGGTCCACGAACACTCTTGTGAACCTAAACCACAAGAAGTAGTTAGGGAAGAAAAGAAAAAAAGAGAAAAAAGAAAATAAGATAGGACAATATGAAAGGGATGTACCTACTTCTTATCTTTACTCACCCCTCGCCAGGTCCTAAAACCATTTATTATCATCATTTTGTTGCACCCTATGTTTGTAATAAGTCGATATATATGGATCACATCTTTTGGAATTGGTCTTGTTTACCTGCTAGGAGGAATCTCATATCTTCTAAATGTAACAATTCCGACATATTAGAAGTCCACATTTTTATTGTTGGCGTAGGGGCATTTTTCCAAAATTTCAATATCATTTTTTTTGCCGTTATTAAGCCGTAACTAAGAAAACTCCTTTGAAACGCAGTCAGCTCCAAACTTGCTTCTGTCGTTCCAAAAATAATCAGTTCTGCATTCGGTTTCAGTTTTATTTTAAATAATTTAGTGAAAATTTCAAAAATGTCATTCCAAAATTTTTGAACTTTTATACAAAAAACAAAAGAATGTGCTATCGTTGATTCTTGGACTAGGCATTTATCACAGTTAGCAGAGGTATTTGGGTAAAATTTACTTAATTTAGCTTTTGAATAATATAATCTATGTAAAATTTTAAATTGAATCAGAGTATGTCTTACGTTAATCGAACATTTATGCACATATAATAGATGTTTATCCCAACTCTCTTTCGAGATTTTTATAGCTAGTTCTTGTTCCCATTTTCTTCTAATCCCGTCTGATGATGGAATTTCTATATTTAAAATGGAATTATATAGATATGATATTAAATTAGCTAATTCTGCTTTTATATTCATTATCCCATCTAATAGGTCAGGAGACATGTTTTGATATTCTCGTATATACTTTTTCAAATAGTCACGTAGTTGAAAATATTTGAAATATTGATTACTATTCAAGTTGTATTTAAGTTGTAATTGATGAAATGTAAAAAAACTTCCATTATCATACATATCTCCAAACGTTTTAATTCCTATTATTTCCCAATTTATAACAGCTCTATCATAGAAGGTTTAAACACAGGGTTATTCATTATAGGTGAAATAAGTGATAGACTTCTTAATTTTAACGTTAATTTTATTTGTTTCCAAATTCTAATTGTACTATGAATAATTGGATTTTTACTATATATTGTATTCTTCATATAAAATTCTTAAGGGATTGGACAGTCTAGATGCAGGAAAAAATGTTCCCGATGTTGGAGGAGTCCAGACCCAGATGTCACAGTTTAAGAATAAGGGGTAGGCCATTTAGGACTGAGATGAGGAAAACCTTTTCCACCCAAAGATTTGTGAATCTGTGGAATTCTCTCCCACAGAAGGCTGGGGAGGCCAATTCACCAGATGTATTCAAGAGAGTGTTAGTCATAGCTCTTAGGACTAATGGAATCAAGGGATATGGGGAGAAAGCAAGAACGGGGTACAGATTTTGGATGATCAGCCATGATCATATTGAATGGCGGTGCTGGCTCATGGCCCGAATGGCCTTGTCCTGCGCATATGTTCTATGTTTCTATGTTTCTATTCTGAAAGGGGGAGGTGAGCAGCCAGAGTTCATAGTCCATATTGCTAGCAATGACACAGGTAGGGAGGGAGATGAGGCAGGAAGTGAGACAGGTGGTTAAAAAGTAAACCCAGTCTTATAATCTCACTCTGTGTAAGAAGGAACTGCAGATGCTGGTTTAAACCGAAGGTAGATACAAAATGCTGGAGTAACTCAGCGGGTCAGTATGAAGAAGGGTCTCGACCCGAAACGTCAACCATTCCTTGTCACCAGAGATGCTGCCTGACCCACCCGCTGAGTTACTCCAGCATTTTGTGTCTGAGGGCGTAGAGAAGATTTACGAGGATGTTGCCAGGACAGGTTGGGTGAGTGGGCAGATGCATGGAAGATTCAGTATAATGTGGATAAATGTGAGGTTATCCACTTTGGTGGTAAGAACAAGAAGGCAGATACAGCAGGTAGTGAAGAAAGCTAATGGCATGTTGGCCTTCATAACAAGAGGATTTCAGTATAGGAGCAAGGAGGTCCAACTGCAGTTGTACAGGGCACTGGTGAGACCACACCTGGAGTATTGTGTGCAGTTTTGGTCTCCCTAATTTGAGTAAGGACATTATTGCTATAGAGGTAATGCAGCGTAGATTCACCAGCTTAATTCCCGGGATGGCGCGACTGACATATGATGAAAGAATTGATCGACTGGGCTTATATCCACTGGCATTTAGAAGGATTAGAGGGGATCTTATAGATACATATTTAAAAAATGTTATTAGAAGTATTTTACATTACAGTAATCTGCAATAACATCAATTTATACAGTTCTTGTACCACTTCTGTTTTTCAACTTTAATAGAAAAAAAGGATAGAAAGAGCTAGCAAAGATAGTCAGTGAGTGGATGAAAGTGGTCCGGGAACACTCTTGTGAACCTAAACCACAAGAAGTAGTTAAGGAAGAAAAGAAAAAAAGAGAAAAAAGAAAATATGATAGGACAATATGAAAGGGATGTACCTACTTCTTATCTTTACCCACCCCTCGCCAGTCCTAAAACCATTTATTATCATCATTTTGTTGCACCCTATGTTTGTAATAAGTCGATATATGGAGACCAAATCTTTTGGAATTGGTCTTGTTTACCTGCTAGGAGGAATCTCATATCTTCTAAATGTAACAATTCTGACATATTAGAAGTCCACGTTTTTATTGTTGGCGTAGGAGCATTTTTCCAAAATTTCAATATCATTTTTTTTGCCGTTATTAAACCATAACTAAGAAAACTCCTTTGAAACGCAGTCAGCTCCAAACTTGCTTCTGTTGTTCAAAAAATAATCAGTTCTGCATTCGGTTTCAGTTTTATTTTAAATAATTTAGTGAAAATTTCAAAAATTTCATTCCAAAATTTTTGAACTTTTATACAAAAAACAAAAGAATGTGCTATCGTTGATTCTTGGACTAGGCATTTATCACAGTTAGCAGAGGTATTTGGGTAAAATTTACTTAATTTAGCTTTTGAATAATATAATCTATGTAACATTTTAAATTGAATCAGAGTATGTCTTACGTTAATCGAACATTTATGCACATATAATAGATGTCTATCCCAACTCTCTTTCGAGATTTTTATAGCTAGTTCTTGTTCCCATTTTCTTCTAATCCCGTCTGATGATGGAATTTCTATATTTAAAATGTAATTATATAGAACTGATATTAAATTAGCTGATTCTGCTTTTATATTCATTATCCCATCTAATAGGTCAGGAGACATGTTTTGATATTCTCGTGTATACTTTTTCAAATAGTCACGTAGTTGAAAATATTTGAAATATTGATTACTATTCAAGTTGTATTTAAGTTGTAATTGATGAAATGTAAAAAAACTTCCATTATCATACATATCTCCAAACGTTTTAATTCCTATAATTTCCCAATTTATAACAGCTCTATCTATCATAGAAGGTTCAAACACAGGGTTATTCATTATAGGTGAAAGAAGTGATAGACTTCTTAATTTTAACGTTAATTTTATTTGTTTCCAAATTCTAATTGTACTATGAATAATTGGATTTTTATTATATATTGTATTCTTCATATAAAATTCTTAAGGGATTGGACAGTCTAGATGCAGGAAAAAATGTTCCCGATGTTGTAGGAGTCCAGACCCAGATGTCACAGTTTAAGAATAAAGGGTAGGCCATTTAGGACTGAGATGAGGAAAACCTTTTCCACCCAAAGATTTGTGAATCTGTGGAATTCTCTCCCACAGAAGGCTGGGGAGGCCAATTCACCAGATGTATTCAAGAGAGTGTTAGTCATAGCTCTTAGGACTAATGGAATCAAGGGATATGGGGAGAAAGCAAGAACGGGGTACAGATTTTGGATGATCAGCCATGATCATATTGAATGGCGGTGCTGGCTCATGGCCCGAATGGCCTTGTCCTGCGCATATGTTCTATGTTTCTATGTTTCTATTCTGAAAGGGGGAGGTGAGCAGCCAGAGCTCATAGTCCATATTGCTAGCAATGACACAGGTAGGGAGGGAGATGAGGCAGGGAGTGAGACAGGTGGTTAAAAAGTAAACCCTGTCTTATAATCTCACTCTGTGTAAGAAGGAACTGCAGATGCTGGTTTAAACCAAAGGTAGACACAAAATGCTGGAGTAACTCAGCGGGTCAGTATGAAGAAGGGTCTTGACCCGAAACGTCAACCATTCCTTCTCACCGGAGATGCTGCCTGACCCACCCGCTGAGTTACTCCAGCATTTTGTGTCTGAGGGCGTAGAGAAGATTTACAAGGATGTTGCCAGGACACGAGGGCCTGATCTAGAGGGAGAGGTAAAAACGTTGTTATTTTTATTTCAAATGTTGGACTTTAATTTAATTTAATTATTTTTATTTGAATTTCACGACAATTTACATACATACAATAATAACAGACAGTAATAATCAAGGCATAATTGTACAACAGTATGTAAGCGATCCTCAAAACCCTTACCCATACCCACCTTCAACCCACCCAAGTCAGGTCGGAGCCAAACGAGGACAAACAACACTCACATACATACACATCCACACACAAATGGTAGAATAGACGAAACAAAATGTGCTATATAAAAAATAAAAAAATAAAATAAAAAAAATAAAATAAAAAATAAAAAATGTATATATATATATATGTATACATAAAAATCTCAATCAATCTTTTTTCTAAATTTTTTAAGACATATATATATATATATACGCATATATCTCAATAAACCATTGTAGGGAGGGGGCTTAAGGGGAAAGCAGCTGCTGTAGAACAAAACGATGATGGAGAACACTCAGTCCTCTTCCGAGTCCGGGGACAAGGCAAGAGAGTTAACCAATTCAAGGAAAGGGTTCCATGTATCTAGGAATGTCTTGGTAGAACCTTTGAGAGAGAACCTACGTTCTTCAAGTTTCAGATTGTAAAGCACCTCTTTAATCCAACGGGCGTGTGTCGGGGGACAGGTGAGCCTCCAATTAAGCAAGATCAGTCTCCGGGCTAACAAGGTTGTAAAAGCTAGGACCCGTTTCACCGCAACAGAGAGGTTGGTATTGGGAGGGGTACCGAAAATGGCTGACATTGGATTTGGAAGAATAGTCTGGTCATAAGCTCTACTTATCAATTCAAAAGCACTCCTCCAAAAGGCTGCTAGCTTAGGGCAAGACCAAAACATGTGGCTATGGTTGGCGGGAGATTGACTACATCTGTTACAGGTGTCATTGACAGCTGGGTACAGATTCAGAATCCATAATGAATCTCATCTGTAATAAGGTGTCAGAACCAATGAGCTGGAACCAAGGTAAAAAGGTGAATTAACTAAAGAGCAGAGGGATCTCAGACGACAGGTACACAGTACGTTGAGAGTAGCATCATACGGAGATAGGGTGGTCAATAAGGCTTTTGTCACATTGGCCTTCATCAGTCAGAACATTGAGTCTAGAGATGTCGTGGTCATGTTGCACATGTACAAGACGTTGGTGAGACCACATTTACAGTGTTGTATTCAGTTTTGGACATATTAGTATCGGTAAAATGGTGTCAAGGTGGAAATGCCATAGAGAAGATTCACGAGGATGTTGCCAAGATTTGAAGGCCTGATCTAGAACAGATTCAGCAGGCTAGTGTTTTATATCTTGGTGCACAGGAGGATGAGGGATGATATTGTCAAGGTGACTAAAATATTGAGAGATATAGATAGGGTCGACGCACAGATTAGGGGAATCAAGATCCTGAGGACCACTTTAAGATGGGGGGAAGATTGAATAGGAACCAGAGGGGGCATTTTCACACAAAGCGTGGTGGGTGTGTGGAACCAGCTGCAAGAGGAGATGGTTCAACCCAGTACCCATATCATCATACGGTGTGGAAACAGGCCCTTCGGCCCAACTTGCCCACACCGGACAACATGCCCCATCCACTCTAGTCCCACCTGCCTGCATTTGGTCCATATCCCTTCAAAGCTATCCTATTCACATACCTATCAAACTGTGTCATAAATGGTAGGTAAGTCCCTGCCTCAACTACCTCCTCTGGCATCTTGTTCCATACATCCACCACCATTTGTGTGAAAAAGGTATCCCTCAGTTTCCTATTTAATATTTTCCCCTTCACCTTAAATCTATGTCCTCTGTACCTCGATTCTTCTATTCAGGGCAAGAGAATCTGTGCTTCTACCCAATATATCCCTCTCATGATCTTATACACTATAATATCACCCTTCTTCCTTCTGTGCTTCAAGGAATAGGTTCCCTGCCCACTCAACCACTCCCCATAGGCCAGACCCTGGCTGCTGCATCGTTGTAAAATGTCTCTGTAAAGGTTCTAGTTTGGCAACATCTTTCTACTAACACAGTACCCAGAACTGAACACAATACTCCAAATGTGGCCTCACTAAGATCTGATACAACTGCAAGATGACCTCCCAACCTCTACACTCAATACACTGCCAGGTAAAGGCCAATGTGCCAAAAGCCTTTTTGACCATCCGATCTACAGCAACTGTGATTCCACCTTCAAGGAGCTGTGCAACTGCACTCCAAGATCCCTCTGCTCTACAATTGTACCTAGAGCCCTACCCTTCACTGTGTAGATCCTCCCCATGTTCAACAACAACAAGTTTATTTATGGATAACCCCTTGAGATGGACAGTCATCTCGTTTTCGAGGGGGTCCAACATAGAACATACAGCACAAGACATAACATACATAAAGGCTCTCATCGACCCACCTACCCACACACCAAACCCAAAACCCCTCCATCCCCACTTGTTATAGTTTATAACAATTGTTAATTAACTTAAATCCAATAATAACAACAGTATAATGTTAGTCGCTATGCAATACTCTAATACTAGAAACAGGTACATGGTTTTATGAGAAATGGTAAAAGTGTATTTTTAAATAGACGAAATGAACTAATAGTTCTTATGGTACTAGGCGGAGTGTTCCAGTCAGAAGGAGCTTTATATTTAAATGCACGTCTCCCAATTTCTTTGTTCGTTCTTGGAATGAAAAAGAAGGGTTGTTGAATATGTCTTAGTGAATATGAGGGTGTGTATGGTAATAGGTCTTGTTTTAAATAAGAAGGGTAATTAAGATGGATGCATTTAAAGATGAACTGGAACCAGTGGTAGCATCTTCGAGCGTGGGGGGATAACCAGTTTAAAGTTTCGTACATAGAACAGTGGTGAGTTGTATATGGACACCTTAAAATAAATCTGCAAAGACTATTATAAACTACATTAAGGGGTTGAAGATGTATATCAAATGTATTCTGATAGACAATATCAGCATAATCCAGTGTTGGTAGTAGTAGTTGAGAGACAATTCTTTTTCTCATCTGAAAGGTGAAACAATTTATATGGCGGTAAAGAATAGCTAGATTACAGCTAAGTTTTTTTGTAATCGTCTCACTATGCTGCGTAAATGAAAGCGTTGGGTCAAGCCAAACACCAATATATTTGAAGTTCAATACTTGTTCTAATGGTGATCCTTCATTAAATGATATAGTCAGATCTACAGAATTACCAAGGCCTTGTCTGGTACCAAATAACATACTGCATGATTTATTTTTATTTAAAATTAATTTGTTAAATAATAGCCATTTCTGAACAGAAATAAGATCTGATTGAAGGGTTCTTTCAATTTCAGACTTGTTAGTACTAGATGTATATAGCACCGCATCATCGGCATATAGTTGTATTTGACAGTCAGAACATATATTGGGGAGGTCGTTTATGAAAATAGAGGAAAGGAGTGGTCCCAAGGACGAACCTTGCGGGACCCCCTTCTCAACAATTAAGAAATTGGATTGACTTCCATTAGACTTCCATGTTAGACTTCCCAAAATGCAATACCTCACAATTCTCTGCATTAAATTTCCCCAACCATTCCCCAGCACACTTGGCCATTCGATCAAGATCCTACTGCAATTAATCACAACCATCTTCACTATCTGCAAAACCGCCCACTTTTGTATCATCTGCAAACTTGCTAAACTTGCTCTGTAAGTTCTCATCCAAATCATTGATGTAGATGACAAACAGTAACGGGCCCAGCACTGAACACTGAGGCACACCACTAGTCACAGGCCTCCAGTCTGAGAAGCAACCTTCCTTCCACCGTCACCCTCTGCTTCCTTCCCTGAAGCCAAATTTCAATCCATTCAGCTATCTCTCGTTGTAACTATATAAAGGTACGAACTAAAAAGTACTATGGCAAACTTTAAGGAACATTTAGACAGGTGCATGGACAGACAGACCGACAGGCCATTTATAGGAATATGGGGATGGGACATGTTGGCCGGTGTGGGCAGGCAGGCAGGCTGGGCTGAAGATGCTGTGAGACTCTATGTCTCTATGACTCTATAACTGGAGGGTGTGTGTGTGTTTGTACAGATAGTGCAGTAAGATATTCCTCACTTGGCCATGGATCTCTGCGCTGGGATCGTAGAACAGATTCATTTTAAGACAAACCCGGTTAATCACACTTTTTAACATTATTATTACATCAGTTTGTCCAATGGTCGCACATGGATAGGTAACCTGCAAACATGTCCAATCTTCTACAAGGCAAATGTTGTCAGTGTTGCCACTGGTGAAAATATATCTGGGTAGTGTGCGACGGAACTGGCAACTGGTTGTTATTTCAAATGTTTGACTAGAAAGGGTTAACTGAAGTTCAGTTTCCATATTTAATCTCATCTGTAATGAGCACTAACTCCATCTTGCTGCTCTATCCACGCTGGTAAACACGGCACGTGAAGATGCATTAACTTGTTGTTTTCATCTTAATTAACAGTGGTTAGAAATACTAATTGCCTCTCTCCGGGATACAATGGAAAGAAAAACACATAATGTGGAAAATTAAAGTGTAGCTTCATAACTGAGAAAGAGATAGTTAAGTAATGGTGCTGTATCCTTCGTCCAGTGGGAATATTACTTCCAGCCGGTGAACACAAGGCCAGGCTGTGTTCAATCTGTAGTTTATTTTGTTGCAAACAACTTCAGACCAGTCGACAGGTAGATGTGACTTCAAACCCACGGATCAGGCAGCAAGGTCGGTCTGAGTGTAAATGACCAACTCCTCTGCATTGGCTGTCCACACAGCGGTACAGAGAAAGCTGCCACACACACACACAGACTTTATTGATGTGCTTGTTTATCAAGTAATTCAAGAGAGCATATCTCCCATCATGCAGTGTAAAGCTGGTACCGGTAGAAAGTGAAATCCACACTTCAATGAGCAGCAGGGACAGTTATTAAAAATGACCAATGTTTTGGACAGGCAATTCTATGATGTTTTCCTCTTAATTTGTATCTTTGAGAAATGTGGACACCTGTTGATGTTTCATTCATCTGATTCAAGGCCAGAGTTTAGTGGTGACTAAATATCCAAACAGTTGTCAGGTCACCGTTTAAAAGCAGTTTATTTGTAAGTGCTGTACCTGGCGCAAACTTCACACACAGGTTTACCGTGTTTCATAGAGAGGGATAGTGGACTTTAGTTCATCTGAACTATTCCCAATGGCCGGGATCGCACTACCTGTGCCCCGTGTTCAAGACACAAGAAAGAGGAAGACAGTGCAGATCAGTAGGTGACTCAGGAGCTGGTGCAGGGGGTGTGGGCTTCAGACATAGAGTCATACAGCATGGAAACAGGCCCTCTGGCCCAACTTGTCCATGCCCATGCCCCATACACTCATACTACCAGCCTGTGTTTGACCCATATCCCTGTAAACCTGTCCTATCCATGTACCTGTACACATGAATGTTCAATGTTATCATAGACTTTGTCTTTGGAACTGATGTGTTACAATGCTGGGAGATATATTCTACACTCTGTATCTTGCACTTTGCTCCATCTGTTGTACTCCAGTATGACTTGATTGTGTTTATGTTCAGTATATCCTTATCTGATTATATAGCATGCAAAACAAAGCTTGACACTGTACCTCGGTACATGGGCAGAGCATTCAATAGGAAAGGTGCATTCATTCTGATGGGATTCTGTAGGTTTCCCAAAAGCCAGCTGAGGAACAGCAGAGGAACTGTGACAAGTCTCAGGTGATGCTTTGCTATGTCAAGAGCTCAGTAAATGATAGAGTCGTTGAGAGTGTTGTACAATAGAGCACAGTTGTACGACAGGAAGGTGACATCAGATATACATGTACTGAGATGGACAAGGACTGATTAGGGATAGTCAGCACAGATTTGTACGTGGGAGATCGTGTCTCACCAACCTGATTGAGCTTCTTGAAGATGTGACCAAAAACGTTGATGATGACAGAGCTGTCGACGTTGTATATGTGGATTGGAGCAAAGGTATTTTACAAGCATCCACATGGTAGGTAAGGTAAGATTGCACTTACCTTCCACATGGTCTGGAAGGTAAGATTGCAAGGGATCCAAGGAGAGATAGCTCAATGGATAGAAACTTGGCTTCATGGAAGGAAGCAGAGGGTGATGGTGGAAGGTTGTTTTTCAGACGGGAGGCCTGTGACTAGTGGTGAGAACGTACAAGGCATGAGCTACAAATTTGCAGCTGACACTAAACTGGGTGGTATTGTAGATACTGAAAATGTTTGTGAGAAATTGCAGCAAGATCTTGATCGGTTGGGCAGGTGGGCTGAGGAATGTCTGATCGAGTTTAATACAGAGAAATGTAAGGTGTAGCATTTTGTGAAGTTTAATAAGGGCAGCACCTACACAGTGAATGGTTGGGCTCTTGGAAGTGCTGTGGAGCAGAGGGATCTACGAGTGCAGTTACATAGTTCCTTGCAAGTGGCATGATGGGTAGATATGGTGATTAAAAAGGCATTTGGCACATTGGCCTGCATCAGAGTATTGTGTAGAAGTTGGGAGGTCATGTTACAGTTGTATAAGACGTTGATGAGAACACAGTTAGAGTATTGTGTTCAGTGTTGATCACCGTGTTATAGGAGATATGTTGTCAAGCTGGAAATGGTGCAGATAAGTTTTACCAGGCTGTTGCCAGGACACGAGGGCCTGAGCTATAGAGGGAGATTGGGCAGGCTAGGACATTATTCATTGGAGCGTTGGAGGGTGAGGAGTGATCTTATAGAGATGTAGAACATCATGAGAGCAACAGATCAGGTAAATACACAGTCTATTGCCCAGATTAGGGAAATCAAGACCAGGGACATGGGTATCAGGTGAGGGGGGAAATATTTAATAGGAACATGAGGAGTGACTATTTACACAAAGGGCGTTGTGTATATGGAACGAACTGACAGAGGAGGTAGTTGAGGCAGGTACTATCAATATACATGAGATATATCTGTGCAGGTACATGGATAGGATAGGTGTAGAGGGAAATGGGCCAGTTGACATAGTGTAGATGGAGCATGTTGTTTGGAGTGGGCAAGTTGGGTCGTAGGGCCTGTTTCCATGCTGTATGACTCCATGCCCATTGACCATTAAGCATCTGCTTATCAACCACACCCCCTTCACCTGTATCCACCCACCACTCACCAAGGTTTGTCATGACCCTCTCTCCACCTTTCTCATCCCCCCCCCCAACACAATCAGTTCGAAGAAGGGTCCCAACCAAGACACCACATATCCATGTTCTCCAGAGATGCTGCCTGACGCGCTGAGATACACCAGCACTCTGTGTCTTTATTTTGAACCAGCATCTGTAGTTCTTGTATCTCCTGGTTACTGTAAAAGTTTCAAGGGACATCGCTCGATATGTTTGCATCAGACAGAATCCCGGTGCACATGTTCATAATACGTTGTTCATAAATTTAATTCCAATAAAGATAGATATCTCTATTGAGGGTGTAGTTTACCATTACTACACATTGACCCCGGTTCCATCCACTCTTCGGGTGCTGTCTATGTGGAGTTTGTATGTTCTTGCCGTGACTGTGTGGGTTTTCTCCGGGTGCTCCGGTTTCTCCACCAGACAGAGGGTGGTGGGTAGATGGAACAAGCTGCCATAGGAGGTAGTTAAGGCAAGTACCATATCAACAGTTGAAGTACATTTGGACAAGGATACGAACAGGAGAGTGTGAGAGGGACATGGGCCAAACACGGGCAGGTGGGACTAGTGTAGATGGGGCATCTTGGTCAGAATGGGCAAGTTGGGCTGAAGGGTCTATTTCCGTGCGATGTGACTCTGTGCAAGGTTCCCTACAAGTGGCGAGTCAGGTGGACAGGGTGGTGAAGAAGACACTTGCCTTCATGGGCAAGCGGACTGAGCACAAAGGTTGGGGCATCGTGATACATCTGTACAACTCGTTGGTAAGACCACACTTGGAGTACTGTGCACAACTCTGGTCACCAAGCCACAGGAAGGATGCCATTGTATTGGAAAGGCTACAAACGAGATTCACCAGGAATGTTACCTGGGCTGGCAGACTTGATATGGGGAGAGGTAGGATAATCTGGGGCCTTTTCCTTTGGAGAGTGGGAGGATGAGGTGTGACCTTATTGAGGTGTACAAGTTCACGAGGAGCATGATTTAAACTACCATTCACAAGTACGGTATGTGCCGTAATAAGCACAGGGCAGTGGCTCTGACATCCACCATCATGAAGTGCTTTGAGAGACTGGTGTTGGAGCATATTAAATCCAGTATCCCAGCCAGCCGTGATCCATTACAGTTTGCTCATCAACGCAGCCGGTCTCCAGCAGTGACCATCTCCCGGCCCTAAACTCATCTGTGGAATACATAGACAACAAGGTGGCATAGAAACATAGGAAATAGGTGCAGCAGTAGGCCATTTGGCCCTTCCAGCCTGCACCGCCATGCAAAATGATCATGGCTGATCATCCACAATCAGTACCTCATTCCTACTTTCTCCCCATATGCCTTGATTCCGTTAGCCCTAAGAGCAAAACCTAACTCTCTCTTGAAAACAGACAGTGAAATATGCCGTCTGTGGCAGAGAATTCCACAGATTCACAACACTCTGGGTGATCAAGGTTTGTATGTTCTCTGTCCTAAATGGCCTATCATTTATTCTCAAACTGTGACCCCACTGCTTCTGGACTCCCCCAACGTCAGATAGTGGATAGATAGGAGTCTAATGTAGGCCAATTCCTAACGTACCAATTCTTGCTATTGAGGGAGTGCAGCGTAGGTTCACCAGGTTAATTCCCTGGATGGCGGGACTGACAAATGATGAAAGAATGGATCGACTGAGTTTATGTTCACTGGAATTTATAAGGATGAGAGCGGATCTTATAGAAACATATACACTTCTTAAGAGATTGGACAGGCTAGATGCAGGAACAAAGCCTGTCCAATCCCTTAACAATGTTACATGTTTCCATAAGATCCCCTCTCATCTGTATTCCAGTGAATATAAACTCAGTCGACCCATTCTTTCATCATTTGTCAGTCCCACCATCCAGGGAATTAACCTGGTGACCCTATGCTGCACTCCCTCAATAGCAAGAATTGGTACATTAGGAATTGTCCCACGTTAGAATCCTATCTATCCGTAATAGCTCTGCCACCATAATCCCATCCAAACTGATCTCCAAGCCGCTGGAACTAGGAATCAGCTCCACCCTCTACCACTGGATCTAAAACATTCTGACCCTTACAATCGGTGAAGATAGGTGACAGCATCTCATCCGCAATAATCATCAACACTGGTGCCCCGCAAGGATGCGTTCTCAGTCCTCTAATACACTCCCTATACACATGACACCAAGGCCAAATGTGGATCTAATTCCATCTACAATTCTGCAAATGACAACACTGTGGTGGGGTGAATCACGACCAATAACGGGATGGAGCACAGGAAGGATATGTCATAAGGTCATCAGTGATAGCAGTAGAATTAGGCCATTCGGCCCATCAAGTCTACTCCACCATTCAATCATGGCTGATCTATCTCTCCATCCTTGTCCCATTCTCCAGCCTTCTCCCCTTAACCTCTGATACATGTAGAAGTCAAGAATCGATCTATCTCTGCTTTAGTAATATCCACAACCCCCGTAAACAAGTACTTTAGTTCTGTCTTCACTAAGGAATAAAGCCTTCATTGCGAGAGGATTTGAGTTTAGGAGCAAGGAGGTTCTACTGCAGTCGTACAGGGCCCGGTGAGACTGCACCTGGAGAATGTGTGCAATTTTGGTCTCCTAATTTGAGGAAGGACATTCTTGCTAATGGGGGAGTGCAGCGTGGGTTCACCAGGTTAATTCCCGGGATGGCGGGACTGACATATGATGAAAGAATGGGTCGACTGTTCTTGCATTCGCTGGAGGTTAGAACGATGAGGGGGGCTCTTATACTGTAAACATATAAATTTCTTAGAGGATTGGACAGGCTAGATGCAGGAAAAATGTTCCGATATTTGGGGAGTCCAGAACCAGGGGTCACAGTTTAAGAATAAGGGGTAAGCCATTTAGGACAGTGATGAGGATAAACTTTTTCACGAAGAGAGTTGTGAATGTGTGGAATTCTCTGCCACAGAAGGCAGTGGAGGCCAATTCACCAAATGTTTTCAAGACAGAATTACGTTTTGCTCTTTGGGCTAAGGGAATCAAGGGATATGGGGGAAAAGCCAGAACGGTCGAATGATTTTGGAGGATCAGCCATGATCATATTGAATGGCGGTGCTGGGTCAAAGGGCCGAATGGTTGCGGTTCAGTTGCGATCTAG
This sequence comes from Malacoraja senta, assembly GCA_038087875.1. Lineage (NCBI taxonomy): Eukaryota > Metazoa > Chordata > Chondrichthyes > Rajiformes > Rajidae > Malacoraja > Malacoraja senta. The sequence goes on from JAXLNO010003323.1 coordinate 83,879, forward strand.
TATCAGAATTATTAACATATTAATTATCCTCATTTCTGAACCTGAACTACATGCCATTGTATACTGAGAGCCTCCCTCGTATTCCACAACCCCAGATGTAAAACAGGTACATTTAGTTCTGTCTTCACCAAGGGACACACAAGCAATCTCCCATAAAAACTAGGGGACCAAGGATCTAGCGGGAAGGAGGGACTGAAGAAAATCCACATTAGTCCACCAGGAAATGGTGTTATGCAAACTGTTGAGACTGAAGGCAGATAAATCCCCAGGGCCTGATGGTCTGCATCCCAGAGTACTCAAGGAGTGGTCCGCGAAATCGTGGATGCATCATTGGTTATTTTCCAATGTTCTGTAGACTCTGGATCAGTTGCGGTGGACAGGAGGGTAGCGAATGTAAGCCCACTTTTTAAGAAAGGAGGGAAAGAGAAAACAGGGAATTATAGACCAGTTAGCCTGACGTTGGTAGTGCGGAAGATGCCTCAGTCGATTGTTAAGGATGTAACAACATTTGGAATGTAGTAATAGGATCGGTCAAAGTCAGCATGGATTTATGAAGGGGAATTCATGCTTGACTAATCTTCTGGGATTTATTGAGGATGTAACAAGTAGAATGGATAAGGGAGAGCCAGTGGATGTGGTGGATCTAGACTTTCAAAAAGCCTTTGACAAGGTCCCACAAAAGAGATTAGTGTGCAAAACTAGAACACATGGTATTGGGACAAGGGTATTGACATGGATACAAAACTGATTGGCAGACAGGAAGCAAAGAGTAGGAATGAACGGGTCCTTTTCAGAATGGCAGGCAGGAATTAGTGGGGTGCCGGAAGACTTAGTGCTGGGACCCCAGATACTTATAATATTTATTGACGATTTAGACGAAGGAATTACAACTGGGCTGGCGGGCAGGTCGATGACAGATCACATGAGTGATAACGGAACCGGTGATTCCAGTGCTGTGCAAATGTTCATGAGAACAACAGGGAAACAGGCCCTTCGGCCCGATTCATCCATGCAGATCGAGATGCCTATGATGTGAATGAGATTACAAGTGATCTCATTCACGTGTATTTGTCTCATATCCCTCCATTCCTATCCGAGACAAACGGCTGTCCAAATGCTGTTTATTTGCTGTGACGGTATCTGCCCCCACCACCACTTATGAAGAGATTGCTCCACCTTTGGTGTGGAATACCTGCCTGCCCATCAGTCTTCCCTTAAATCTTTCCCCTTTCCAATAAACTGTAGTTGTGTGGGTTTAGATTCTCCCAGCCTGGGAAATAACTGTCACCATCTACTCAATCCTGCTGTAGTTGACATCATTTCACAAGCCTCTGTAAGGTCGCCCCTCAGTATTCTTGCTCCAAAGAGACCAATCCCACCCGATCGAATCTGTCTTCTAAACTAACGCTGTCCATTCCAGATAACATCCTGGTGAATCTGTTCCGCACTGCCTCTGGCAATAGGACATCATTTCCATAATCTGATGACCAGAACTATACAAAAGGGCCTGGCAGATATTTGAAGTACAACTGAGGAGAGCGAGTTCTACACTTGGAGGAGCAGTGAAGTCTTTGGTGGCAAAAACAGGAAAGTAGACTATTAATTGAATGGTGGCCGATTAGGAAAACGGGAGATGCAACGAGACCTGGGTACACCAGTCATTGAAAGTAGGCATGCAGGTGCAGCAGGCAGTGAAGAAAGCGAATGGCATGTTAGCATTCATAGCAAAAGGATTTGAGTATAAGAGCAGGGAGGTTCTACTGCAGTTGTACAGGGTCTTGGTGAGACCACACCTGGAGTATTGCGTACAGATTTGGTCTCCAAATCTGAGGAAAGATATTCTTGCCGTAGAGGGAGTACAGAGAAGGTTCACCAGACTGATTCCTGGGATGGCAGGACTTTCATATGAAGAAAGACTGGATAGACTGGATAGACTCGGCTTGTACTCGCTAGAATTTAGAAGATTGAAGTGGAATCTTATAAAAATTGCAAAATTCTTGAGGGGTTGGACAGGCTAGATGCAGGAAACATGGTGAAACCAGAACCAGGGGCCACAGTTTATGGAGTAAGCCATTGAGAACGGAGATGTGGAAACACTTTTTCTCACAGAGAGTGGCCAGTCTGTGGAATTCTCTGCCTCAGAGGGCGGTGGAGGCCGGTTTTCTGGTTGCTTTCAAGAGAGAGATAGATAGGGTTCTTAAAAATAGCAGAGGGGATATGGGGAGAAGGCAGGAACGGGGTACTGATTGGGGATGATCAGCCATAATCACATTGAATGGCGGTGCTGGCTGGAAGGGCCGAATGTTCTCCTCCTCCTCCTCCTCCACCTGTTGTCTATTGTGTAAAATGCTGGAGTAACTCAGCGGGACTGGGCTGTATCCGTGGAGAACAAGGGATGGTGACGTATTGGAACCTTCTTCAGTGATGAGGGGGGAGGGGGGAACTGGTTCATTGTCACAGGGAAGACTACAATTCCCAGGGGGCATTGCGCTGACGTCACGCAGGCGGCAAACTATGGGCGGAGGTCGACGCGATGACGTCACGACGCAGGGACCCAGGAGCCAAGATGGCGGCGGCTCCTCTGTCCCCCCCTTGTCTCTCTCTGTCTCTCTCTATCTATCTATCTCGTTCTCCCTCACTGTCCCTCCCTCTATCTCTCCCCCTCACTCTCTCTCTCACTCTCTGTCTAGCATTCTCCGTCTATATTTTCCCTCTCTCTCTATCTATTTCTCTCTCTCCCCCTCCCCCACTCTCCATATCTCTCCCCGTCTCTCGCTATCTCTCCATCTCTCTCTCCCCCTCTCTCTTCCCCTCTGTCCACCCTTCTCCCACTCACTCTCCCTCCCCTCTCTCTCTCTCTCTGCTCCCCCCCTCTCCCTCACCCGGCACTCTATCCTCTCGCCCTCTCTTTCTCACTCCCCCTCTCTCTCCCCTTCTCTATCTGCCACCCTCTCCCCCTCCCTCTCTCTCCCTCTCCCCCTCACTCTCTCTCCTTCTCTCTCCCCTCTCCCTCTCACTCTCTCTCCCCCTCTCTCTCTCCCCCTTTCTCTCCCCCCTCTCTCCCCCTCTCTCTCCCCTCTCTCTCTTCCCCTCTCTCTCCCCTCTCCACCTCTCACCCCATCTGCCTTCCCCGCTCTATCTCTCTCCCCTTCTCCCTATCGCCTCTCCCTACCCCTCACTCCCCCCTCTCTCTCTCTCCCTCTCTCTCTTCCCCTCTCTCTCTACCCCTCTCTCCCCTTCTCTCTCCCCCTCTCTTCCTTCCCCTCGCTCCCCCCTCTCTCTCTCTGTCTCCCTCTCTCCCCTCTCTATCTCCTCTCTCACTCCCCCCCTCTCTGTCCCCTCCCTCTCCCCTCTCTCTCTTCCTGTGTCTCTCTCGCTGCCTCTCTCTCTCCCCCGCTCTCACCCATTTATCTCTCTCTCCCCTCTCTATATATCTCCCCCTACTCTCTCCCCATCTCTCTCTCCGTCTCTCTCTCTGTCCGTCTCTCTCTCCCGTCTCTCTCTCTCCGCATCTCTCTCCACCTCTCCCCCTCTCCCCATCTCTCTCTCTCCTATCTCTCGATCCCCCATCTCTCTCTCTCCCTCTCTCTTTAAATCTCTCCCTAGCTCTCTCTCTATCTCTCTCTCTCCCTCCCTCTCTCTCTCCCCCTCTCCTCCTCTGTCTCTGCCCCTCTCACTATCTGCCCCCTCTCTCTCTTCTCTCTCTCCCACTCTCTCTCCCTCGCTCCCCTCTCTCTCTTCCCCTCCCTCTCCCCACTCTCCCTCCGTCTCTCTCTCTCCCCTCTCTATCTCCCACTCTCTCTCTCCCCCCTCTCCCTCTCTCCCACCACTCTCTGTCTCTCCCCCCCTTTCTCTCCCCCTTTCTGTCTCTCCCCTCTCTCTACCCCTCTCTCCTGTCTCTCTATCTCCCCGTCTCTCTCCCCTCTCTACCCCTCTCTCCCTGTCTCTCTCTCTCCGTCTCTCTCTCCCGTCTCTCTCTCTCCGCATCTCTCTCCACCTCTCCCCCTCTCCCCCTCTCTCTCACTTTCCTCTCTCTCCCCCTCCGTCTCTCCCCTCTCTCACTCCCCCCACTCTCTCCCCCCTCTCTCTCTCCCCCTATCTCCTCTCCCCTCCCCCACCCCCTCTCCCTCTTACCCCTTCTCTCTCTCTCCCCTATCACTCCTCAGCTCTCTCCATTTCTTCCCCTCTCTACCCCCCTCTCTCTCTCCGCTCTCTCTCTAACTTTCTCCACTATCTCTCTCCCCCTCTCTCTCCCATCAGAATAGAATGCTATTTATTAGAATGCTATTTATTGTCATTCAAACCTAGGCTTGAACGAAATATCATTTACTACAGTCTTACATTACAAAAAAAAACAAGACCCAAACTTAACACAGTTTACATAAACATCCATCACAGTGAGTCTCCAACACCTCCTCACTGTGATGGAAGGCAAAGTCTTATCTCTTCCCTTTATTCTACCCTTCACTCTCTCCTTCTCACTTTCAATCTCTTGCCATCTCTCTGTCCCCCTCTCCCACCTTTCTCTCTCCCCTCTCTCTCTACCCCTCTCCTGTCTCTCTCTCCCCCTCTCTCTCTCTCTCCCTTCTCTCCCCCCTCCGTCTCTCCCTCTCTCTCTCCTCTCTCTCCTCCTCTCTCCCATCTCTCACCGCCTCTCTCTCACTCCACTCTCTCTCCCCGTTCTCTCTCCTCCCTCTCTCCCGCATTCGCTCCCCTCTCTCCCCCCTCTCTCACCTCTCTCTCCCCCCTCTCTCTCTCCCCCTCTCTCTCTCCCCCTCTCTCTCTCCCCCTCTCTCTCCCCCTCTCTCTCCCCCCTCTTTCACCTATCTCTCTCCCCCTCTCTCTCCTCTCTCCCCCCATCTATCTCACATCTATCTCTCTCTCCCTCACCCTCTCTCCCCCTCTCTCTCCCATCTCTCTCTGTCCCCTCTCTCTCTCCTTTCTTTCTCTCCCCTCACTCTCTCCCCTCTCCATCCCACTCTCTCTCCCCCTCTCTCTCCTATCTCTCCCTTTCTTCCCCTCTCCCCCTCTCTCCCCCTCTCCCTCTCCCCATCTCTCTCACCCCCCTCTATATGTCTCCACTTCTCTCTCCCCATCTCTCTCTCCGTCTCTCTCCCCCTCTCTCCTCCACTTTCTCTCCACCCTCTCTCTCTCACCCCTATCTCTCTCGCCCTCTCTATCCCCCTCTCTCCCCATCGCTCTCCCATCTCTCTCACCCGCTCTCTCTCCCCCATCTCTCTCACCCTGTCTCTTTTAATCTCTCGCCAGCTCTCTCTCTCTCTCCCCCTCTCTATCTCCCCCACAAACACACACACGCATTCAAACACACACACACACACATTCATACACACACACATTCACGCACACACACACATACACACATTCACACACACACACAAACACGCACACGCATTCACACACACATTCACACACACACATACATACACATTCACACACACACACCCACATTCACACACACACACACACATACACTCACACACATATACACACACACACATTCACACACACACACACATACACTCACACACATATACACACACACACATTCACACACACACACACATTCACACACACATTCACACACACACATTCACACACACACACATTAACACACACACACACACACATTCACACACACAAACACACACACATTCACACACAAACACACATTCACACACACACAAATTCACACACACACATTCACACATTACACACACACACACACACACACATTCACATATTCACACATACACACACATTCACACACACACACACATTCACACATTCACACACACACACACACATTTACACAAAAACACACACACACACACTCACACACACAAGCATTCACACACACACACACACATTCACACACACACACACATTCACACACACACACACACACACATTCACACACACACACATTCACACACACACACACACATTCACACACTCACATTCACACACACACACATCCACACAAACACACATTCACACACACAATCATACACACACACATTCACACACATTCACGCACACACACACATACATTCGCACACACACACATTCACACACACATTCACACACACACACATTCACAC
>JAXLNO010003323.1:95000-102500 GCA_038087875.1 Malacoraja senta
TGCTTTCTTCACTGCCTGTTGTACCCACATATTTACTTTCAGTGACTGATGCACAAGGACATCCAGATCCCGTTGCACTTCCCTTTTCCCCCTGGTTCTGGACTCCCCCAACATCGGGAACATGTTTCCTATCTCTAGCGTGTCCAAACCCTTAATAATCTTGTATGTTTCAATAATATATCCCGTCATCCTTCTAAATCCCAGGGTATACAAGCCCAGCCGCTCCATTCTCTCAGCGTATGACAGTCCCACCATCCCGGGAATTAACCTTGTAAACCTACACTGCACTCCTTCAACAACCCCTGATTTTTGTACTAATCTAGAATCTTTCTACCTCTGCCTTAAAAATATCCTCTGACGTGGCCTCCACAGCCTTCTCTGGCAAAGAATTCCACAGATTCACCTCCCTCTGACTGAAGAAATTCCTCCTCCTCTCCTTCCAACATGAACATCCTTTAATTCTGAGGCTACGCCCTCTAGTCCTCGACTCAACCACTAGTGGAAACATCTTCTCCACATCTACTCTATCAAAGCCTTTCACTATTCTGTACGTTTCAATGAGGTCCCACCTCATTCTTCTAAACTCCAGCGAGTACAGGCCCAGCGCCGACAAACGCTCATCATAGGTTAACCTACTCATTCCTGGGATCATTCTTGTAATCCTCCTCTGGGCCCTCTCCAGAGCCAGCCTATCCTTCCTCAGATATGGTGCCCAAAATACGATGATACGAATATTTTTTGTTCCGGTGACAATTTGAAGCAGCTTTTGGAGGTCATCACATCAGAAATGAATAAATTAAAACAGTGGTTTGATGTCAACAAATTGTCTCTAAATTTAAGCAAAACAAAGATGATGCTATTTGGAAAACATAAAACAACCCCTCAAGTACAATTGAAAATAGATAACATAAGTATAGAAAGAGTATATGAAAATAAATTTCTTGGTGTGATCTTAGACCGCAAAATCTGCTGGAAACCACATATAAACCACGTCAAAGCAAAACTGGCAAAGTCTATAGCAATATTGGGAACATCAAGACACATTCTGGACCATAAATCATTACATACTCTGTATAATACACTCATATTGCCATATCTGAGTTACTGTGTGGAGATATGGGGTAACACCTACAAAACCAACCTACAGCCGTTATGTACATTACAAAAAAGAGCAATAAGAATTATCAATAACGTTGGATATCTTGAACATACCAATTTATTATTCTTAAAGTCACACACACTGAAGTTCACCGATCTGGTTAAATTTAAAACTGCACAAATCATGTACAAAGCAAGAAATAATTTACTTCCAGGAAATATACCAAAACTGTTTATGGAAAGACAGGGTGGGTATAATTTGAGAGGGGAATTTAATTTAAAAAAACTCAATGTCAGAACAACTCTTAAAAGTATGTACATAGCAATCTGTTGGGTGAATTTGTGGAATAGTTTGGAACAGGAGATAAAACTTAGCACAAACATGATTCACTTTAAACAGATGTACAACACTTTTTTAAAGGATATTGGGATGAGGATAGGTGATTGTGAGTGGGATATTTGTTATACTGATTGTATTGGGAAGGGTGATTATAGGGTGATGGGTTGTATATATGACTAAGAGATACTGTATCGTATATCAAGGGGGTTTCTGTTCTTTTTTCTCTTTTTTTGTATGGGTTTGTAAATATTAGATCAGTGTATAAATGTAAATACTTTGGTGTACATATAGCTGCTGGTGTACATATGGTGTACATATAGCTGCTGGTGTACATATGGTGTACATATAGCTGCTGGTGTACATATGGTGTACATATAGCTGCTGGTGTACATATGGTGTACATATAGCTGTGGTGTACATATGGTGTACATATAGCTGCTGGTGTACATACGGTGTACATATAGCTGCTGGTGTACATATGGTGTACATATAGCTGCTGGTGTACATATATATTGTTTATTGTTGTTTTATGTATGACTGTTGCAATTTCGTTCAGACTTCAGTCTCAATGACAATGAAGGGCTATCTAATCTAATCTAATATGGTGTACATATAGTTGCTAGTGTACATATGGTGTACATATGGTGTACATATAGCTGTGGTGTACATATGGTGTACATATAGCTGCTAGTGTACATATGGTGTACATATAGCTGCTGGTGTACATATGGTGTACATATAGCTGCTGGTGTACATATGGTGTACATATAGCTGTGGTGTACATATGGTGTACATATAGCTGCTAGTGTACATATGGTGTACATATAGCTGCTGGTGTACATATGGTGTACATATAGCTTCTGGTGTACATATGGTGTACATATAGCTGCTGGTGTACATATGGTGTACATATGGTGTACATATAGCTGCTGGTGTACATATAGCTGCTAAATCTGTATAAGATCATTATAAACAGTTGAATAAGGGGTGGGAATAATAAGCTTTGGCTTCTTCCTGCTCCTTTTCGGACACATACGATTTCATTTATTTATAGATATTGTTTATGACACTTTATAAATATTCATGTTTTGTTTTTTTCTGTGCTGTTTCACACTTGCTTTTTATTCTTTTATTCTGTTTGAAATAAAGAATTAAATAAAATAAATAAAATACAAGTTGCTCAAATAGTGATGGGAAATTGTACAGGGCACTGGTGAGACCACACCTGGAGTATTGTGACCAGTTTTGGTCTCCCTAATTTGAGTAAGGACATTATTGCTATAGAGGGAATGCAGCGTAGGTTCACCAGCTTAATTCCCGGGATGGCGCGACTGACATATGATGAAATAATTGATTGACTGGGCTTATATCCACTGGCATTTAGAAGTATTAGAGTGGATCTTATAGATACATATAAAATTCTTAAGGGATTGGACATCTGGATGCAGGAAAAATGTTCCCGATGTTGGAGGAGTCCAGACCCAGATGTCACAGTTTAAGAATAAGGGGTAGGCCATTTAGGACTGAGATGAGGAAAACCTTTTCCACCCAAAGAGTTGTGAATCTGTGGAATTCTCTTCCACAGAAGGCTGGGGAGACCAATTCACCAGATGTTTTCAAGAGAGTGTTAGTCATAGCTCTTAGGGCTAACGGAATCAAGGGAGCTGGGGAGAAAGCAAGAACGGGGTACAGATTTGGGATGATCAGCCATGATCATATTGAATGGCGGTGCTGGTTCAAGGGCCGAATGGCCTTGTCCTGCGCCTATGTTCTATGTTTCTATGTTTCTATTCTGAAAGGGGGAGGTGAGCAGCCAGAGCTCATAGTCCATATTACTAGCAATGACACGGGTAGGGAGGGAGATGAGGCAGGAAGTGAGACAGGTGGTTAAAAAGTAACTCCAGTCTTATAATCTCACTCTGTAAGAAGGAACTGCAGATGCTGGTTTAAACCGAAGGTAGACACAAAATGCTGGAGTAACTCAGCGGGTCAGTACGAAGAAGTGTCTCGACCCGAAACGTCACCCATTCCTTCTCACCAGAGATGCTGCCTGACCCACCCGCTGAGTTACTCCAGCATTTTGTGTCTGAGGGCGTAGAGAAGATTTACGAGGATGTTGCCAGGACACGAGGGCCTGATCTAGAGGGAGAGGTAAAAACTTTGTTATTTTTATTTCAAATGTTGGACTTTAAAGGGTTAACGCAGGTTCAGTATCCATAATGAATCTCATCTGTAATAAGGTGTCAGAACCAATGAGCTGGAAACAAGGTAAAAAGGTGAATTAACTAACGACAGAGGGATCTCAGACGACAGGTACACAGTACGTTGAGAGTAGCATCACACGGAGATAGGGTGGTCAAAAAGGCTTTTGTCACATTGGCCTTCATCAGTCAGAACATTGAGTCTAGAGATGTCGTGGTCATGTTGCACATGTACAAGACGTTGGTGAGACCACATTTACAGTGTTGTGTTCAGTTTTGGACACATTAGTATTGGTAAAATGGTGTCAAGGTGGAAATGCCATAGAGAAGATTCACGAGGATGTAGCCAAGACTTGAGGGCCTGATCTAGAACAGATTCAGCAGGCTAGTGTTTTATTTCTTGGTGCACAGGAGGATGAGGGATGATATTTTCAAGGTGACTAAAATATTGAGAGATATAGATAGGGTCGACGCACAGATTAGGGGAATCAAGATCCTGAGGACAACTTTAAGATGGGGGGGAATTGAATAGGAACCTGAGGGGTCATTTTCACACAAAGGGTGGTGGGTGTGTGGAACCAGCTGCAAGAGGAGATGGTTCAACCCAGTACCCATATCATCACACGGTGTGGAAACAGGCCCTTCGGCCCAACTTGCCCACACCGGACAACATGCCCCATTCACTCTAGTCCCACCTGCCTGCAGTTGGTCCAAATCCCTTCAAACCTATCCTATTCACATACCTATCAAACTGTGTCATAAATGGTAGGTAAGTCCCTGCCTCAACTACCTCCTCTGGCATCTTGTTCCATACATCCACCACCATTTGTGTGAAAAAGGTATCCCTCAGATTCCTATTAAATATTACCCCCTTCACCTTAAACCTATGTCCTCTGTACCGCGATTCTTCTATTCAGGGCAAGAGAATCTGTGCTTCTACCCAATATATCCCTCTCATGATCTTATACACCTCTATAAGATCACCCTTCTTCCTTCTGTGCTTCAAGGAATAGGTTCCCTGCCCACTCAACCACTCCCCATAGGCCAGACCCTGGCTGCTGCGTCCTTGTAAAATGTCTCTGTAAAGGTTCTAGTTTGGCAAAATCATTCCAGTAACACAGTACCCAGAACTGAACACAATACTCCAAATGTGGCCTCACTAAGGTATGATACAACTGCAACATGACCTCCCAACCTCTACACTCAATACACTGCCAGGTAATGGCCAATGTGTCAAAATCCTTTTTGACCATCTGATCTACAGCAACTGTGATTCTACCTTCAAGGAACTGTGCACCTGCACTCCAAGATCCCTCTGCTCTACAATTGTACCTATAGACCTACCATTCACTGTGTAGATCCTCCCCATGTTAGACTTCCCAAAATGCAATACCTCACAATTCTCTACATTAAATTCCCCCAACCATTCCCCAGCACACTTGGCCAATCGATCAAGATCCTACTGCAATTAATCACAACCATCTTCACTATCTGCAAAACCACCCACTTTTGTATCATCTGCAAACTTGCTAAACTTGCTCTGTAAGTTCTCATCCAAATCATTGATGTAGATGACAAACAGTAACGGGCCCAGCACTGAACACTGAGGCACACCACTAGTCACAGGCCTCCAGTCTGAGAAGCAACCTTCCTTCCACCATCACCCTCTGCTTCCTACCCTGAAGCCAAATTTCAATCCATTCAGCTATCTCTCCTTGTAACTATATAAAGGTCTGAACTAAAAAGTACTACGGCAAACTTTAAGGAACATTTAGACAGGTGCATGGACAGACAGACCGACAGGCCATTTATAGGAATATGGAGATGGGACATGTTGCCCGGTGTGGGCAGGCAGGCAGGCAGGCTGGGCTGAAGATGCTGTGAGACTCTATGTCTCTATGACTCTATAACTGGAGGGTGTGTGTGTGTGGACACAAATAGTGCAGCAAGATATTCCTCACTTGGCCATGGATCTCTGCGCTGGGATCGTAGAACAGATTCATTTTAATACAAACCCGGTTAATCACACTTTTTAACATTATTATTACAGCAGTTTGTCCAATGGTCGCACATGGATAGGTAAACTGCAAACATGTCCAATCTTCTACAAGGCAAATGTTGTCAGTGTTGCCACTGGTGAAAATATATCTGGGTAGTGTGCGACGGAACTGGCAACTGGTTGTTATTTGACATGTTTGACTAGAAAGGGTTAACTGAAGTTCAGTATCCATAATTAATCTCATCTGTAATGAGCACTAACTCCATCTTGCTGCTCTATCCATGCTGGTAAACACGGCACATGAAGATGCATTAACTTGTTGTTTTCATCTTAATTAACAGTGGTTAGAAATACTAATTGCCTCTCTCCGGGATACAATGGAAAGAAAAACACATAATGTGGAAAATTAAAGTTCAGAACTGAGAAGGGGGCAGTTACGTAACAGTGCTGTATCCTTCGTCCAGTGGGAATATTAGTTCCAGACGTTAGTGAGACCACATTTACAGTGTTGTGTTCAGTTTTGGACACATTGATATCGGTAAAATGGTGTCAAGGTGGAAATGCCGTAGAGAAGATTCACGAGGATGTTGGCAAGAATCGAGGGCCTGATCTAGAGGGACAGATTCAGCAGCCTAGTGCTTTATTCCTTGGGGTACAGGGGGATGAGGGTTGATCTTTCAAGGTGACTTCTTCTTGTGTATGGTGTACACAGACTAAAGTTGTAGGACAACTTGTTCTATTTGATCGTATTTGTTTGTACAAACTATTGTCAGGTCACCGTTTAAATCAGTTTATTTGTTAGTGCTGTACCTGGTGCAAACTTCACACACAGGTTTACCCTGTTTCACAGAGAGAGAGAGAGAGAGAGGGAGAGGGGTGTAGAGAGATAAGTGGGGGGAGAGAGGTGGGATAGAGTGGGGAGATAGGGAGAGGGGGGTTTGATTTATTTCAATCAATACCGATATACCAAACTAAATTTTTTCAAAAATCTTGATTCTCTGATTACAAACTTTATCTGGGATTATAAAACACATAGAATTCACAAACGATATTTATGTAAAACCAAAGAAACTGGCGGATTATGAACCAAGATGGCGGTGCAACCGGTGTTTGCAGCGGCCTCTCTCAGTGGAAATTCAGTGTTTTCGCGTGTTAGTGGAGCGAGTGGTGTGACTGGAGTATGTGTGTTGAGAGAGTGTATGTATGTGTGGCAGTATGAGCGACAGTTTATGTTGGACACCCACAACAAAGCTTCTTGTTGTAACAAAGACTTACGGAGTGTTCTGGGCAAGCTGGGACTTCTGCGCTGCGTAGGCCCACGGAAAGCCGCGGCTGCACATGGAACAACATTGGTGAGGATTCACCGCAAGCGGTGTAGCAGGATGCGGAAACGGGGGAAGCGTGGAGTAGTCTACGCTAGGCTAGTCGCTAACCCACACAAACCAGCAGTGCCTACACTCATGTTGGCAAATGTCCGCTCCCTCGACAATAAGATGGACTACATCAGAGCGTGGAGAGCTACTCAACGTAGCGTGAAGAACTGCTGTGTCTATGTCCTTACGGAGACCTGGCTGAATCAGAACATCACGGACGCTGCGATCCAGCTGAGGGGCTAATGCTACACAGAGCTGACAGAGTAGCTTCGCTAGCTGGTAAGTCAAGGGGAGGCTTCCTGGCTGTGTATGTTAATAGATCATGGTGTCGGGATGCCGTGGTAGTTTCCACTTACTGCTCACCCCACGTAGAGTTAATGACTGTGAAATGCCGACCCTTCTACTTACCAAGGGAGCTAACGACAGTCTTCATTACGGCCGTTTATGTACCACCAAGCGCGGACGTGAAGGACGCTATGACAGAACTCT
>JAXLNO010003323.1:107500-114230 GCA_038087875.1 Malacoraja senta
ATATCTTGAACATACCAATTTATTATTCTTAAAGTTACACACACTGAAGTTCACCGATCTGGTTAAATTTAAAACTGCACAAATCATGTGCAAAGCAAGAAATAATTTACTTCCAGGAAATATAAAAAATCTGTTTATGGAAAGACATGGTGGGTATAATTTGAGAGGGGAACTTAATTTTAAAAAACTCAATGTCAGAACAACTCTTAAATGTATGTGCATAGCAATCTGTTGGGTGAATTTGTGGAATGGTTTGGAACAGGAGATAAAACTTAGCACAAACATGATTCAGTTTAAACAGATGTACAAAAACACTTTTTTAAAGGATATTGGGATGAGGATAGGTGATTGTGAGTGGGATATTTGTTATACTGATTGTATTGGGAAGGGTGATTATATGGTGATGGGTTGTATATATGACTAAGAGATACTGTATCGTATATCAGGGGGGTTTCTTTTCTTTTTTTCTCACTTTTTTTGTATGGCTTTGTAAATATTAGATTAGTGTATAAATGTAAATAATTTGGTGTAAATATAGCTGCTGGTGTACATATGGTGTACATATAGCTGTGGTGTACATATGCTGTACATATAGCTGCTGGTGTACATATGATGTACATATAGCTGCTGGTGTACACATGGTGTACATATGGTGTACATATAGCTGCTGGTGTACATCTGGTGTACATATAGCTGCTGGTGTACATATGGTGTACATTTAGCTGCTAAATCTGTATAAGATCATTATAAACAGTTGAATAAGGCGTGGGAATTAATAAGCTTGGGCTTCTTCCTGCTCCTTTTCGGACACATACGATTTCATTTATTTATAGATATTGTTTATGACACTTTATTAATATTCATGTTTTGTTTTTTTCTGTGCTGTTTCACACTTGCTTTTTATTCTTTTATTCTGTTCGAAATAAAGAATTAAATAAAATAAATAAAATATAAGTTGCTCAAATAGTGATGGGGCCTCTGCTGTTTCTGCGGCCATGGGCGAGACTACAGTACGATGTGTTACCTATCTGGTGCCAGATCTGAGCGGACACAGGACATTGGGTACTTTTCATAATGGCAGGCAGTGACTAGCGGAGTGCCGCAAGGCTCAGTGCTGGGACCCCAGTTATTGACAATAGATATTAACAATGTAGCCAAAGGAATTAAATGTAACATCTCCGTTTGTATATGACACAAAGCTGGGTGGCAGTGTGTGCTGCCAGGAGGATGCTATGAGGCTGCAGGTTGACGGATAGGTTGGGTGAGTGGGCAGATGCATGGAAGATTCAGTATAATGTGGATAAATGTGAGGTTATCCACTTTGGTGGTAAGAACAAGAAGGCAGATACAGCAGGTAGTGAAGAAAGCTAATGGCATGTTGGCCTTCATAGCAAGATGATTTCAGTATAGGAGCAAGGAGGTCCAACTGCAGTTGTACAGGGCACTGGTGAGACCACACCTGGAGTATTGTTTGCAGTTTTGGTCACCCTAATTTGAGTAAGGACGTTATTGCTATAGAGGGAATGCAGCGTAGGTTCACCAGCTTAATCGCCGGGATGGCGCGACTGACATATGATGAAATAATTGATCGATTGGCTTATATCCACTGGCATTTAGAAGGACTGGAGTGGATCTTATAGATACATAAAACATTCTTAAGGGATTGGACAGTCTAGATGCAGGAAAAATGTTCCCGATGTTAGAGGAGTCCAGACCCAGAGGTCCCAGTTTAAGAATAAGGGGTAGGCCATTTAGGACTGAGATGAGGAAAACCTTCTCCACCCAAAGAGTTGTGAATCTGTGGAATTCTCTCCCACAGAAGGCTGGGGAGAACAATTCACCAGATGTTTTCAAGAGAGTGTTAGTTATTGCTCTTAGGGCTAACAGAATCAAGGGAGATGGGGAGAAAGCAGGAACGGGATACTGATTTTGGATGATCAGCCATGATCATATTGAATGGCGGTGCTGGCTCAAGGGCCGAATGGCCTTGTCCTGTGCCTATGTTCTATGTTTCTATGTTTCTATTCTGAAAGGGGGAGATGAGCAGCCAGAGCTCATAGTCCATATTACCAGCAATGACACAGGTAGGGTGGAAGATGAGGCAGGAAGTGAGTCAGGTGGCTATAACTCCAGTCTTATAATCTCACTGTGTGTAAGAAGGAACTGCAGATGCTGGTTTAAACCGAAGGTAGACACAAAATGCTGGAGTAACTCAGCGGGTCAGTATGAAGAAGGGTCTCGACCCGAAACGTCACCCATTCCTTCTCACCAGAGATGCTGCCTGACCCACCCGCTGAGTTACTCCAGCATTTTGTGTCTGAGGGCGTAGAGAAGATTTACGATGATGTTGCCAGGACACGAGGGCCTGATCTAGAGGGAGAGGTAAAAACGTTGTTATTTTTATTTCAAATGTTGGACTTTAAAGGGTTAACGCAGGTTCAGTATCCATAATGAATCTCATCTGTAATAAGGTGTCAGAACCAATGAGCTGGAACCAAGGTAAAAATGTGAATTAACTAAAGAGCAGAGGGATCTCAGACGACAGGTACACAGTACGTTGAGAGTAGCATTACACGGAGATAGGGTGGTCAAAAAGGCTTTTGTCACATTGGCCTTCATCAGTCAGAACATTGAGTCTAGAGGTGGTCATGTTACACATGTACAAGACGTTGGTGAGACCACATTTACAGTGTTGTGTTCAGTTTTGGACACATTAGTATCGGTAAAATGGTGTCAAGGTGAAAATGCCATAGAGAAGATTCACGAGGATGTAGCCAAGACTTGAGCGCCTGATCGAGAACAGATTCAGCAGGCTAGTGTTTTATTTCTTGGTGCACAGTAGGATGAGGGATGATATTTTCAAGGTGACTAAAATATTGAGAGATATAGATAGGGTCGACGCACAGATTAGGGGAAGCAAGATCCTGAGGACAACTTTAAGATGGGGGGGAAGATTGAATAGGAACTGGAGGGGTCATTTTCACACAAAGGGTGGTGGGTGTGTGGAACCAGCTGCAAGAGGAGATGGTTCAACCCAGTACTCGTATCATCATACGGTGTGGAAACAGGCCTTTCGGCCCAACTTGCCCACACCGGACAACATGCCCCATTCACTCTAGTCCCACCTGCCTGCAGTTGGACCATATCCCTTCAAACCTATCCTATTCACATACCTATCAAACTGTGTCATAAATTGTAGGTAAGTCCCTGCCTCAACTACCTCCTCTGGCATCTTGTTCCATACATCCACCACGATTTGTGTGAGAAAGGTATCCCTCAGATTCATATTAAATATTTTCCCCTTCACCTTAAACCTATGTCCTCTGTACCTCGATTCTTCTATTCAGGGCAAGAGAATCTGTGCTTCTACCCAATATATCCCTCTCATGATCTTATACGCCTCTATAAGATCACCCTTCTTCCTTCTGTGCTTCAAGGAATAGGGTCCCTGCCCACTCAACCACTTCCCATAGGCCTGACCCTGGCTGCTGCATCCTTGTAAAATGTATCTGTAAAGGTTCTAGTTTGGCAACATCTTTCTAATAACACAGTACCCAGAACTGAACACAATACTCCAAATGTGGCCTCACTAAGGTCTGATGCAACTGTAAGATGACCTCCCAACCTCTACACTCAATACTCTGCCATGTAAAGGCCAATGTGCCAAAAGCCTTTTTGACCATCCGATCTACAGCAACTGTGATTCCACCTTCAAGGAACTGTGCACCTGCACTCCAAGATCCCTCTGCTCTACAATTGTACCTCTTGCCCTACCATTCACTGTGTAGTTCCTCCCCATGTTAGATTTCCGAAAATGCAATACCTCACAATTCTCTGCATTAAATTCCACCAACCATTCCCCAGCACACTTGGCCAATCGATCAAGATCCTACTGCAATTAATCACAACCATCTTCACTATCTGCAAAACCACCCACTTTTGTATCATCTGCAAACTTGCTAAATTTGCTCTGTAAGTTCTCATCCAAATCATTGATGTAGATGACAAACAGTAACGGGCCCAGCACTAAACACTGAGGCACACCACTAGTCACAGGCCTCCAGTCTGAGAAGCAGCCTTCCTTCCACCATCACCCTCTGCTTCCTTCCCTGAAGCAAAATTTCAATCCATTCAGCTATCTCTCCTTGTAACTATATAAAGGTCTGAACTAAAAAGTACTATGGCAAACTTTAAGGAACATTTAGACAGGTGCATGGACAGACAGACCGACAGGCCATTTATAGGAATATGGGGATGGGACATGTTGGCCGGTGTGGGCAGGCAGGCAGGCAGGCTGGGCTGAAGATGCTGTGAGACTCTATGTCTCTATGACTCTATAACTGGAGGGTGTGTGTGTGTTTGTACACAAATAGTGCAGTAGGATATTCCTCACTTGGCCATGGATCTCTGCGCTGGGATCGTAGAACAGATTCATTTTAAGACAAACCCGGTTAATCACACTTTTTAACATTATTATTACAGCAGTTTGTCCAATGGTCGCACATGGATAGGTAACCTGCAAATATGTCCAATCTTCTACAGTGGGTCAGCACAAGGCAAATGTTGTCAGTGTTGCCACTGGTGAAAATATATCTGGGTAGTGTGCGACGGAACTGGCAACTGGTTATTATTTCAAATGTTTGAATATAAAGGGTTAACTGAAGTTCAGTATCCACAATGAATCTCATTTGTGTTGAACACTAACTCCATCTTGCTGCTCTATCCACGCTGGTAAACACGGCACGTGAAGATGCATTAACTTGTTACTTTCATCTTAATTAACAGTGGTTAGAAATACTAATTGCCTCTCTACAATGGAAAGAAAAATACAAAATGGTGGAAAAAATTTAAATGCATCTTCAGCTCAGAGAAAGGGTGGGTTGAGAAATTGTTCCCTTCACCCAGTGGAGCATATTAGTTCCAGTAGTTCTTTGCCCTTTCTATTAAACTTGGTCTCTGGGATTAGATTCTCCCAGCCTGAGAAATATCCGTGACCATCCACTCAATCCTGCTGTAGTTGACATCATTTGACAAGCCTCTATCAGTAAGGTCGTCCCTCTGTATTCTTCCAAACTAGAACCTGTACAGAGACATTTTACACGGATGCAGCCAGGGACTGGCCTATGGGGAGTGGTTGAGTGGACCGATGCCATCCGATCTAATATGTCTTCTATCAAGATTATGTTTCTGTTTAATCTTTATCTAGTTATGTATCTTAATGCTTTATTTGTATAATTGTATAACAAATCAAATGTCACTGTACCTCAGTACACGTGACAATAAAGGAGCAATAACGCTTTCCATTCCTGAAAACATCCTCGTGAATCTGGTCTGAACTGCCTCTGGTAATAGGACATCATTTCTATGATATGGTGACCAGGACTACACAAAAGGGGCTGGCAGATATTTGAAGTACAACTGAAGAGAGCGAGTGCTACACTTGGAAGAGCAGTGAAGTCTAGATTGGTCTTTATTTGGATGTTCAGCTGTGGAGCAAGTGTGTTGAGAATCAGACACAGATGGGAAGTGACACCATCAGTGAGTCCAGAGGTGTCAGTACCGATGAGCAGGAACCAAGACAGAAAGGTGAATCAAATATAGAGCAGAGGGATCTATGACGACAGGTACACAGTGTGTTTAAAGTAACATCACATGGAGATAGTGTGGTTTAAAAGGCTTTTGTCACATTGGCCTTCATCAGACAGAACATTGAGTCTGGAGGTTTGGAGGTCATGTTGCACATGTGCAAGACGTTGGTGAGACCACATTTACAGTGTTGTGTTCAGTTTTGGACACATTGGTATCGGTAAAATTGTGTCAAGGTGGAAATGCCGTGGAGAAGATTCACGCGGATGTTGACAAGAATCGACGGCCTGATCTAGAGGGACAGATTCAGCAGCCTAGTGCTTTATTCCTTGGGGCACAGGGGGATGAGGGATGATCTTTCAAGGTGACTTCTTCTTGTGTGTGGTGTACACAGACTAAAGTTGTAGGACAACTTGTTCTATTTGATCGTATTTGTTTGTACAAACTGTTGTCAGGTCACCGTTTAAATTAGTTTATTTGTTAGTGCTGTACCTGGTGCAAACTTCACTCACAGGTTTACCCTGTTTCACAGAGAGAGAGGGAGGAGGGTGGGGGGGAGGGAGAGAGAGAGAGCAGGGGGGTAGAGAGAGGGAGAGAGAGGGGAGAGAGTGTGAGAGGGGGGAGAGAGAGAGAGGGAAAGAGATAGGGAGAGAGAAAGAGGGGAGGGGGAGAGAGGAGGGAGGAGGGGGAGAGAGAGAAAGAGGGGAGGGTGAGAGAGGGGGAGGAGGGGGCGAGAGAGAAAGAGGGGAGGGGGGAGAGGGGGGAGGAGGGGGAGAGAGAGAAAGAGGGGAGGGGGAGAGGGGGAGGAGGGGGAGCGAGAGAGGGGAGTAGAGAGAGAAAGAGGGGTATATAGAGGAGAGAGCGAGAATGGGGTTGAGAGAGAAGGAGAAAGAGAGGGGGAGAGAGGGGGAGATAGAGAGAGAGGGAAAGAGATAGGGAGATAGGGAGAGAGAGAGAGAGAGAGAGAGAGAGAGAGAGAGAGAGAGAGAGGGAGAGAGAGAGGGAGGGTTAGAGAGAGAGAGAGAGGGAGGGGGAGATAGAGTGAGGGAGGGTTAGAGAGAGAGAGAGTGAGGGAGGGATGATAGAGAGAGGGAGAGAGAGAGACAGAGAGAGAGAGAGTGAGGGAGAGGGAGAGGGAGAGAGA
>JAXLNO010003324.1:0-7500 GCA_038087875.1 Malacoraja senta
CTTCTTGGAAGCAGCAATTGGAAGAGGTGGAGAGACTGTCACACGGACATTGTGGTGGCACAACCAGTAGGTCAACACTGGGATATTGCCCATGGCTAAAGTACAAGGTCGAGATTGTTCTGCAGAGTCCCTGTTGTGGCCACACCTTGAGCATTGCATTCAGTTCTGGTCAATGGGCCAGCGGGCACTTGGCACTGACGCAGGGGTTGGCTCCTGGCCATGCAGAGGAACTGGACTATCAGAGCCCAGGAGAGCTCAGACTGGGAACAATCTGCAATGTGACCAGTCAATGATAAATGCCGTGTAATAAGTCCTGGTGCCAGGAAAATGGGGTACAACCTGACGAAAGGAGAGATTGAGAGTGATATCAAGATGAAGACCTCCACGTCAATGCCTGGAGTTGGCTGTGGAGATCCAGCTGCCAACCTCTATCATGGCTCAGCATTCTTCAGGAAATAAGGATTCAGTTCAAGGACACTTCCTGGAGAGGAATCACAGAGGCATTAAGCAATTGCGTTTGTTCTCCATTTTGTTTCAAAATGTATGAATATTCTAAAAATTAATTGGAAAAAAAATGGTGGGGAGGTGGGGGGGGGTGGCTGAGTGACTGTCATGGATCGACAAGTAAGGTAAGAAGGTCTGGTCTTTGTGAAATTGCCCAACGTAAGGCAGATGCCATTCCGCTGGGCAAAAGAACGAACTGCGGGATCTGTGGGGAGAAATGTATTGGTGATGTCCCAGGTCAGGACCAGTCTTCAGTGATGGGGTGGAGTGGAGGAGAGAAAGCTAGTAAGTAGAGGGGTGAGGAGAGGTGGGAGTGAGCAAGTGATAGGGTGGATTCAGGTGTTGGGAGGATGATCGGTGGGAGAGAGATGGGTGAAGATAATAATCAAGACTGGAGACAAAGTGGAGAAGATGAGAGGGTGCAGATATGGAATCTGACAAGGACAGCAGGTGAGGGATGAAATGTGGAACCAAGGGGAGGGATGGTAGGTGGAATGGAACAGGATGGAGGGGTAGAGAAGACACATGGACCCAACGTTGGGATTGGTGGAAGATGAATGGATGTATGGGAGGAAAGGAACTAGGCTACGGGGGGCATGTGGAGGAGAAACAGAGATGTGGGCAGCACGGTGGCCTAGGGGTAGAGCCACTGTCTCACAGCACCAGAGACCCGGGTTCGATTCTGACTGCGGGTGCTGTCTGTACGGAGTTTGTACGTTCTCCCTGTGACCGCGTGGGTTTTCTCCAAGTGCCCTGGTTTCCTCCCACATTCCAAAGACGTGCAGGTTTGTAGGTTAATTGGCTTCTGTAAATTGTCCCCAGAGTGTAGGATAGAACTAGCGTACAGGGGTGATCGTTGGTCGATGAGGACCTGGTGGGCTGAAGAGCCAGTTTCCACACTGTATCTATTTATTTATTTTTATGTGAGGGAGGGGGGGTGGTATTGAAACTGGGCAGGTGAGAAGGAAGGGAAGTGACCATGGATTGGGGAATGTTTCCGCCAGACAGTGGTGGAAGAGTGGGAGGATGGGAGATGGGCAGTTGGAAATAGGAGGTTTTGTGATGAAGAATTCCAGGACAATTCACAGAATTGACTATCCGTCTGCGGGAGGGAAGCCAAAGCTCGGATGATGTATGGGAGGAGCAGCAGTTCCTGCAGTAGGGTGAGGCAGATGGACCCAAACAGGTTGTGTTGAACCAACCCAACTGGGGTTGGAGAAAGTGGTTGCCCTTGTGAAACAAAGATCGAGAATTCACCTGTCCACACGGCATACGTCATTTCTTTGACCCATAAAGTCATGATAGCTGGAGTCTTGATGGACCTATTTAATTCCTTTCCATTGATATGTTTAAAGGTGTAGAAAGGAACAACAGATGCCAGTTTCCACCAATGATCATCACAAAATGCTGGAGTAACTCAGCGGGTCAGGCAGCATCTCTGGAGAGAAGGAATGGGTTTTCCTCCATTTCTTTGTTCATTGTCTGCTTTGATCTGTCATTTACACACCTTACCCTTCCATATCTCTAGTTTCCCTCTCCCCTGACTCTCAGTCTGGAGAAAGGTCTCGACGCGGAACGTCACCCATTCCTTCTCTCCAGAGATGTTGCCTGTCCTGCTGAGTTACTCCAGCTTTTTGTGTCTGTCTTGAGGGTTGAAGGATTTATTTTATCATCTAGGATTTGGTAGACAGTACAGGAATGGTGGAAGAAGGAAGGTATCACATTCTGTAAGAGCACATATTGAGCCTGTTGGGAGCTGGGACTCAGGATTAGACCGCTTGGCTCTTTGATGTATATGACTCCCTTCTGTGCCATAGATATCCATGGTTGACCTTGTCCCAACCCTGCTGTTCATGATGTGCCAGGGTGAGGAATTCAGGGAGTCTGGGCTAGGAGATGCTTTCAAAGTCACAGTACAGTTCTCTAGTTACCCAATTCATTGGGCCTGTTGAAAACTCATGCCCCTCACTCTAGACCCTGGGAACATAATGAGAGACAATCAGAAACAAACAAGGTGTTCAGCGTACAGATATTAATTTCAATTGACGCCTTTAACATTACTGATCAGAATCATCCAACAAACTTCAAACAAACTTTTTACTTTTTACTCCGGATGAAGACATTATGAGACTTCATGTGATCATTTAAAAGCTGATTTTATTATTGTTGTTGAGGTTCCAGATCGCCCTAGTGCCTGGGTCTTTACCATATGGCAGGCCTCAACTCTAGCCCAAATCCCCTCGTGTCTGTTAACCCTGGGTATAATGATCGACCAGGCCCGTTCCCTGATATGTGGGCCTTCCCTGGGACATAGATACATAGACAATCAGTGCAGGAGCAGGCCATTTGGCCCTTCGAACCAGCACCGCCATTCAATATGATCATGGCTGATCATCCAAAAGCAGTACCCCGTTCCTGCTTTCTCCCCATATCCCTTGATTCCTTTAGCCCGAAGACCTAAATCTAACTCTCTCTTGAACACATCCAGTGAATTGGCCTCCACTGCCTTCTGTGGCAGAGAATTCCACAGATTCACAACTCTCTGGGTGAAAACGTTTTTCCTCATCTCAATCCAAAATGGCCGACCCCTTATTCTTAAACTGTGTGACCCCCGGGTCTGGACTCCCCCAACATCGGGGGGAAATTTTTCCTGCATCTAGTCGTCCAGTCCCTGAAGAAAGTTATATGTTTCTATAAGATAACCTCTCATCCTTCTAGAATCCAGTGAATGTCAGCTCAGACCTTTCCTGATCCAGTGCCTGTCCCGGTTGGTGGGGTTGCATCCACTGCAGGCCTATCTCTCGCACTCGGGCTTTCTGCTGGACTTGTAGGTCCAGTGAGCCTGCTGCCCAGTTGCCTCGTGAATGATCCATTTGAGCTTTGAGTTTAACCGTGAATATCTGTCTAAAGTCTGCAAGTTCCGAGATGGGAGTTTGTGGATGGGCCAACACCTGTCCAAGCTGCTGCATGCTGCATGTTCGGAGTGAGTTAACTATATCGTCCTTCTTGTCTCCCTCTCTCTTTTTCCCTTTTCCTGTTAATTTTCATGCTTGCTAGTTACCCCATATGTGATGGCTACTATAGTATGGATTTGCCTGGGTAAGAAAAACCAACCAGTGCTTTAAGTTCAGAGCTTTGTCTTCCTCATTTTCCCACCCTTCGGAACATTGGTGAACACACAGAGAAGGATCCAAGCTGTGTGCATTTGGGGCCATTTCTCAGCCGCATCACTGGCTATCATTGGAAACTATTTCCTGGAGTAACGTCCAGTTAAAACCTGATTCCGCTCAGGACCGTAATCACCAGAGGCCTGGATGAGTTCCCTTTTTTTTCACCAGCTTCCCAGATCCCTTGAATAATAGCCACCTCACACGCACCCGTAACCCACGACAGAGCATCCAGTTATGCTGTACATATTGTCCAGAGGTCCCTACAATCATGTGGTCCTTGGACTGATAATCCAGTGGTTCCTGGTAATTGACCAACCCAATCTCCCGGTGGCTCAGCACTTCAACTCCCCCTCCCATTCCGTATCTGACCTTTCTGTCCTGGGCACCTCCATGGCCAGAGTGAGCCCCACTGCAAATTGGAGGAGCAGCACCTCATATTTCGCTTGGGTGGTTTACACCCCAGCGGTATGAACATTGACTTCTCCAATTTCAGGTAGTCCCTGCTTTCTCCCTCCTTCCCCTCCCCTTCCCAGCTCTCCCACAGCCCACTGTCTCCGCCTCTTCCTTTCTTCTTCCACCCCCACCCCCACATCAGTCTGAAGAAGGGTTTCGGCCCGAAACGTTGCCTATTTCCTTCGCTCCATAGATGCTGCTGCACCCGCTGAGTTTCTCCAGCATTTTTGTCTACCTTCGATTTTTCCAGCATCTGCAGTTCCTTCTTAAATATCCAGTGATCCCTAGACATAATCCAATGGAACCTGGTCTCATAACCCCGTGATTCATACTCATAATCCTGTGGTTTCTGGACATTATCCAGTGATCCGCGATCCTATCAAAGGTCAGGAATGTACCACTCGGAATCTGGATCCAGAATTGTGTGTGAATCTGTTCCTGACACATGTCCTTGAGAGGATTGTTTCACAAAACCATTTCTCCTGTTGGGAATGCGTTGCGCTCAGATGGTTGTGCGTTCTCCGAAGTCTCATTCTTGGGGAACCGGCAATGTTGGCAGCTCTGATGAGAAGTGAATGTTTTGCTGGTCGTTAAACTAACCACATGCTTCATGGTCCTTGCTCTCGATGTCCGCATCAAACCATGGGCAACCACCCTCTGGTCCCAAGTGCATAGTCTCACCGCGCTAGCCTGCAGCCCACCCACTGTCCGACCAAGGAAGTCCATGCACATTGAACAGGGCACAGGAGATGGTGTGCTTCGAGATGCTAACACAATTTCAAAAGGGCAGCTTCTGACCCATTCATGATTACTAGACAAGTGATCTCTTCATCCAATAGCTGACCCAGTGCAGAGTTAATCTAGTACACATTCAATACAGGGCATAACTGGGGAAGATAGACACAGAGTGTCTTTTGATTAGGGGTTATGGGGAGAAGGCAGGAGAATGGGATTGAGAGGGAGAGATAGATCAGCCATGATAGAATGGCAGAGCAGACTTGATGGGCCGAATGGCCTAATTCTGCTCCTCCTAGACCTTATGAAGTGCTGGAGTATCTCAGCGGGTCAGGCAGCATCTTTGGAGAAAAAGGATGGGTGATGTTTTGGGTCGAGACCCTTCTTCAGACCTGGGGAAAGTGTCAATGGGCGCAGTACTGAACGTTGGAGGGGTCACTTTGGGCCAGTGATCAGGAGATCATTGCAGAGTCGGGAAGGTGGCAATGATTCAAACCCAAGTGTTTGAAGGCTGTCTAGGTTGAGGTTCCTCTCCTGAAGCAGTTGTGTTGGGACTGCACGTTCCTGTACCAATGCATTCCAACATGTCCTGTTTCCGCACACTTGTACCATTGCCAGGAGAATCATCAAGGATTTATTCTTGACTACTCAAGTCCAGTCAAGTCACTTTTATTTATATAGCACATTTAAACAACAACTCTCGTTGGCCAAAGTGCTTTACATTTGTTATAAGAATAGTATAACAAACAGCAGTGGTTCATAGATTAAATACAAACATCACTACACACATAAAGCCCTCACTCAGAGGACTACTACCTCCATCCCCCTCATCTAACTCTGCCTCAATCACTCCATGGTGCTTTCTTGCCTCCTTTATCCTCAGTGACATTTAGCTGTACCACTCTAAACCTTGGCAACCAATTCCATCACGTTCCTTGAGTCATTGACCGTAGTTGACTAATACCAATCTCACCCTGGTTACTCCATTATCTTCTCCGTCCTCTGCTGCTTCCGGCCACTTGCCATGATGTGGAGTGACCCAGGCATGAATATTATTGTACCCACCGCTGTAATAATCCTACAGCTGAACCCCCCCCCCCCCCCCCCAATTCCAGAGTGGAACAGTGTCTCCTTTTGTCCATCCGGCAAGATGTTCCCACACATGGCAATGAACATCAGTGTCAGATTCCACAAGCAGCCTCATCAACCCCTCAACCCCTCCATTTTAACTCCCATCTACTCACCTAGGTCTTCTATCCCATAACCATTGGTGTGGATTCTCTTTGAGAGAACTAAGCTTTGGAAAAGGGCACAGAGGGCTCAAAGAGGCAAGACCGCTGGAGCAAGTGGGACACTGCAGGAACATGAAGCATTTGGTGCTATTGCTAATCTGCAGCATCTTATGGACGTGTTGTGCAGAACTCATACGTGAAGCTTTTCTATATAACTGCAAGGCTGGCGACTGTTCTGTAAATGCTTGCTAAGTATCTGGGGCTATCTGGACTCCTTAAGGCTTTTTAACAGAGAAGTTGGCAAAATTGAAAGAATTACAAACTTTCACACCACAGAAACCAAGAGTGTCTTCCATTAGCTCAATTGTGCTATTTATGCTTATAATTTGTCTCCATGTCTGTTCTTCCACGTACTTGTCCATCTTCCCCATAAAGGCATCCATGTTCTTCAACAGAGTCTTTGCCTTCTCCCTCCTTCCCCTCCCCTTCCCAGCTCTTCCACACCCTACTGTCTCCGCCTCTTCCTTTCTTCTTCCCGCCCCCCTCCCCCCACATCAGTCTGAAGAAGGGTCTCGACCCGAAACGTCACCTATTCCTTCGCTCCATAGATGCTGCCTCACCCGCTGAGTTTCTCCAACATTTTTGTCTACCTTCATGTTCTTCAACAGTTCATTCCATGGGTAGAGAATCATAGAGTGATACAGTGTGGAAACAGGCCCTTCGGCCCAACTTGCCCACACCGACCAACATGTCCCATCTACACTAGTCCCAATTGTCTGCGTTTGTCCCATATCCCTCCAAACCTGCCCTATCCATGCACCTGTCTGACTGTTTTGTAAACATAGGGATAGTGCCTGCCTCAACTACCTCCTCTGGCAGCTTGTTCCATACACCCACCACCCTTAACCAGGTTAGAGAGATGGTGAGTTCCTTGCTGAAGTCACGTGAAGATCACCCCGTTTAGCACACCGAGGGCAGGTGTATTCCTTTGTGGCACTGAAGCATTATTCAGCCTTGCCTCCTATCCATTTTACACCCATTCCTGACTGACCACTCACTGGGAGAAGGCTAGATGATCCTGAGTCTCCACAGCCATCAATGGAAATTGTTAAGGCGGAGATTGTCAGATTCTTGATTAGTAGGGGTGTCAGGGGTTATGGGGCGAAGGCAGGAGAATGGGGTTGAGAGGGATAGATAGGTCAGCCATGATTGAATGGCTGGATTTCCTCCGGATGCTCCGGTTTCCTCCCACATTCCAAGATGTACAGGGTTGCAGGTTAATTTGCTTTGGTAAAATGTGTAAATTGTCAATCTTGTAAGTATTTGTTTTCACCTTAAATCTGTCTAATGATCTGGCCTCCACCACTGTCTGGGGCAGAGAATCCGTGAGATTTACTGCCCTGTGG
>JAXLNO010003324.1:12500-35227 GCA_038087875.1 Malacoraja senta
AAGTGTTTCCTCGTCTCCGTTCTAAATGGCTTACTCCTTATTCTTAAACTGTGTGGCCCCTGGTTCTGGACTCCCCCAACATCGGGAACATGTTTCCTGCCTCTAGCGTGTCCAAACCCTTAATAATCTTATATGTTAGGGCTAACGTTATTAAACCACTCTGCTGTCCTGATATCTCAAATGATGTCAAGATTAAAGTGGGTCCCAGCTAATAACTGGATTGCTCTAGTGGACGATGCCATCATATTCAATGAGGTTTGGCCATTACTTAAACAACATCGGAGCCACTGATAGTTCATCCCATCACCTCAGTTGTTGAAATCTGTATTTTTTTCATAACTTTATATATTTTTAGTTCATGAAGATTATTTTGAACCATTTTTACTTTTGGTCAGCAACATTAACTCAGGTTGACATGAATACCACAGGTTAGGTACAAAGTGAAACTCCCTTTACACTCTCGTAGACAGATATAGCATGGTTCTAAACAGATTGCTTTCCCCATAATCTCTCCAAATGTATTCAATAGACAATAGACAATAGGTGCAGGAGTCGGCCATTTGGCCCTTCGAGCCAGCACCGCCATTCAATGTGATCATGGCTGATCATCCCCAATCAGTACCCCGTCCCTGCCTTCTCCCTATTCAACTGAAAGGGAGAAGAGAGGTGAATCTGTGAAATGTCTGCACACAAACTGGCCACACTCTGGTGCATATCCAACAGCCGGTACACTTGGTGCGTTGGAAGGAACTGCAGATGCTGGTTTACACTGAAGATAAGACACAAAATGCTGGAGTAACTCAGCGGGACAGGCAGGCAGCATCTCTGGAAGAGAAGGAATGGGTGACGTTTCGGGTCGAGGTCCTTCTTCAGACCCGTCCCGACCCTTCTTCGATCTCGACACAAAACGTCACCCATTCCTTCCATCCAGAGACGCTGCCTGCCCCACTGAGTTACTCCAGCATTTGTGTCTATCTTGGCCGTACACTTGGTCTATCTAGCCTGTAGTTTTTGTATCCACCAGAGACACTGTAAGTGGAGCCCAGGCCAGGATCACTCTTCCCAAACTCCATCCTTACCCTCGGCAGACCTCACCGAGTGCATTGCAATCAATTTCTGAGCACTACATTCTTGGGAGAATTTTGCAGCCTTAGACAGGATCTTGAGGACATTTGCTCCGTTGGTACCAGTAATAAAGGTCTTGAGTTACATGGACAGGTTGCAGTGTGTGTGTGTAGGATAGTGTTAGTGTGCGGGAACTCGGTGGGACGAAGGGCCTGTTTCCGCGCTGTATCTCTAAACTAAACTAAAAAATTCAGACACGACACTCTGAATATTTGATTAATTCCTCAGCTTAATATATCAGCTTCTTCATAACACACAGCCACAGCCGGTCACGCACTCTGACTAGAGTTCTTCATGCCAACCACTACCACCACCGCACACACAGCCTATCCCTCTCCAAAACATAGAGCATAGAACAGTACAGCACAATGTCTATGCTGACCATGAAGCCAACTTAAACTAATCCCACAGGTAGACACAAAATGCTGGAGTAACTCAACTCAGCAGGACAGGCAGCATCTCTGGAGAGAAGGAATGGGTGACGTTTCGGGTCGAGACCCTTCTTCTAATCCCATCTACCTGCACATGATCTATATCCCTGCCTGTGTCTGTCAAATGCCTCTTAAATGTTGCTACCATGTCAGCACAGCCACCTACCCTTCTCTGGGTTGAAAAAAAACTTTAGACTTATGGGATGCAGCGCGGAAACAGGCCCTTCGGCCCACCGAGTCCGTGCCGCCCAGCAATCACCCCGCGCATTAACACTATCCTACACACACTAGGGACAATTTACAATTTACAACCAAAGCCAATTAACCTACAAACCTGCACGTCTTTGGAGTGTGGGAGGAAACCGGAGATCCCGGGGAAAACCCACGCAGGTCACGGGGAGAAGGTGCAAACTCCGTACAGACAGCACCCATAGTCGGGATCGAACCTGGGTCTCTGGTGCTGTGAGGCAGCAACTCTACCGCTGCGCCACCTTGCCGCCCTTGACAATTAAAACAGAAAGGAATAGGTTGATTGGAACAGAAGCCTAGACTTGAGCTGATCAATCAATGCCAAAGTCACCGATCGTCAATCTCAGAAAGAAACGCTTTCAACTGTTCCCATAGAGGCAAGACCACAGAAACCCCGTGTGTAGGTACTAACCCCAAGAGAAGGCCTTTGTCCGCTCCATCCAGCAGCAAAACATCCTCATCTCCATTAATGCAGGGCAACTACGCTCGAACGGAACATTCATGAGTCTTAGGAGCAGAAATATGGCCATTCGGCCCATCAAATCTACTCCGCCACTCAACAAAGACAGATCTATCTCTCCCTCCCAACCCTATTCTCCTGCCTTCCCCACATAACCCCTGACGCCCGTACTAATCAAGAATCTATCTATCTCTGCCTTAAAAATACCCACTAACTTGGCCTCCACAGCCGTCTGTGGCAATGAATTCACCACCCTCTAACTAAAGAAATTCCTCCTCATCTTCTTTCTCAAGGTGCATCCTTTTATTCTGAGGCTGTGACCTCTAGTCGTAGGCTCCCCCACTAGTGGAAACATCCTCCCCACATCCACCATATCCAGGCCTTTTAACATTCAGTCAGCTTTGATGAGATGATGTGTCAACCTAGATGTGTGTCAATCCAGAGAACGGTTCCATCACACAGCGAGGTTTGTGGAGATAGTAATGGTGCAGCTGGTGTTTGGTGCTGACTGACTGGGGACTTGGGTTACACAGAGCTACTGCACAAGTGTTGATGTGATTGCCTCCACTGGTGTCTATTCTAATGGAACCTCTTTTCTTTGCTTCTGTAGATATGAGGACGACAAACCGTTTCTCAAGTAAGCTCTAGTGTTGCAATGTCAAACAGCTAGACCATTCAGTGCTCTCCTGTCACTAAAATCCTGTCACTACCCGCCCTTCAATCCCCCCTCTCGTCCATGTAGTACTGATGAAACATAGGTGGGTAGATCACTTAAAAGCTGCATCTTTTATCGTTGTTAAGGTTGCAGATCGCCCTAGTGCCTGGGTCTTTACCATATGGCAGGCCTCAACTCTCATTCAAATCCCCTCCTGCTTGTTAACCTTGTGTCTAATGATCGATCTGTGCCTGTTCCCTGATATGTGGACCTTCAGGAATAGGCCATTCGGCCCTTTGAACCAGCACCGCCATTCAATATGATCATGGCTGATCATCTTACAATTATTATGGACAATTTACAATTAATTCTCCATAGCTCCATAGATGCTGCTGCACCCGCTGAGTTTCTCCAGCATTTTTGTGTACTTACAATTAATTATACCAAGCCAATTAACCCACAGACATGTATGTCTTTGGACAGGCTGCAGTTATTGAGGGGAAAATGCACGGAGGAAATCCCAAATCAGTACCCCGTTCCGGCTTTGTCCCCATATCCCTTGATTCTGTTAGCCCGTAAGAGTTAAATCTAACTCTCTCTTGAAAACATCCAGTGAATTGGCCTCCACTGCCTTCTGTGGCAGAGAATTCCACAGATTCACAACTCTCTGGTTGCAAAAGTTTTTCCTCATCTCAGTCCTAAATGGCCGACCCCTTATTCTTAAACTGTGACCCCTGGTTCTGGACTCTCCCAACATCAGGAACATTTTTCCTGCATCTAGCCTGTCCAATCCCTTAAGAATTTTATATGTTTCTATAAGATCCCCTCTCATCCTACTGAATTCCAGTGAATATAAGCCCATGAACCTAAGGGCTTAGTGGTGGGTTTGGTGTGCAATTGACAATGGCTGGCATGTTGCATCCAGCTCTGACCCTGAGACTTTGGAAGGATGACATGGTCTTGGAGAGAGGACAGAAGAAAAGCCATCAGATATAAAGGGCTAATGTCTTTTAGTTTAGTTTAGTTAGAGATACTGTGCGGAAACAGGCCCTTCGGCCCACCAAGTCCGTGCTGACCAGCGATCCCCACACACGAACACTACCCTACACACACTAGGGACAATTTACATTTACACCAAGCCAATTAACCTACGGACTTGCATGTTTTTGGAGAGGCTGCAGTTATTGAGGGTAAAATGCATGGAGGAAAGTAGAAGAGGAGGAAGCCAAAATTCAATAGGACGGGGGTTACAGGGGGGGGTCAGTGTCCAGAGTAATGCAGGGATAGAGGGCAGCACAGTGGCGCAACGGTAGAATCAGCGCCAGAGACCCGTCAGAGTTCGATCCTGACTACGGGTGCTGTCTGTACGGAGTTTGCACGTTCTCCCCGTGACCTGCGCGGGTTTTCTCCGAGATCTTCGGTTTCCTCCCACACTCCAAAGACGTGCAGGTTTGTAGGTTAATTGGCTTGGTGTCCATGCAGAATTGTCCCCTGTGTGTGTAGGATAGTGTTAGTGTGCGGGGATCGCTGGTCGGTGCCAACTCGGTGGGCTGAAGGACCCGTTTCCGCGCTGTATCTCTAAACTAAGACTAAACTAAAGACTGAGTTTCGGAGCGCAGGGGCTGAAGGGTGCAAACATCCTTTTCTTTACGCTGTTAATGAACTCCCAAAATCTGTTCACTCTTCTCAGGATGGAAATGGTGGTCAAGGGTCAATGTAGATTCTGAAATGAGTTTGTGTTTCAAGTATAAACATAGAGGAACAAAATAGATTGATATTGGATTGTCCCTCATGCATAATGCCATACTTACGCTGCCTGATATCTGCTGAAGGGTCAGTGTGGATCAGAAGCATTGTGCATGCAATGGACATCTGGGCAGAGACGGGATCGGGATCTGTTCAGAGGATTGTTTCCGGTTTTCACAGCACCCCCCCAACCCTGGGGGCCCCCCTCGACCTCAGTGTGATTGCAAATCCAGTACTTTGTTTATTGCTCCGTCACAAGCAGGCTCGAAGGGCCAAATGGCCTCCTCCTGCACCTATTTCCTATGGGATCCGTGGCAAAATTGCAGTGACATTCTCATGACAAGCATCCCTGCAGAAGCCCAGAGTAGGGGGATCGAGGAGCAGAGGACATAGGTTCAAGGTGAAGGGGAAAAGATTTAATAGGAATCTGAGGGGTAACTTTTCCACACAAAGGGTGGCGGGTGTATGGAACGAGCTGCCAGAGGAAGTAGTTGAGGCTGGGACTATCCCAACTTTTAAGAAACAGTTAAACAGGTACATGGATAGGACAGGTTTGGAGGGATATGAACCAAGCACAGGCAGGTGGGACTAGCGTAGCTGGGACATGTTGGCTGGTGTGGGCAAGTTGGGCCGAAGGGCCTGTTCCCACACTGTATCACTCTATGAGTCTGTGGAGAAGGTGAGAACAAGCAAACCTCTTGAACTGTTGTCTGTGTGGGGAAGTTTGTTGCAAGAATTTAACCCAGAGGCAGAGACTGTACAAGTCAGGATAAAGCGTGACTTGGAGGTGGTTAGAATGCACTAACATCAGGTTAAAGTTATGTCTATCCATGCTCTGTGCAATTAGAATTCATCTGTGTCTCTTATGTGCAGCTAATATATGCACACGCACTTACCCTGTTCACTGCATCTGATAAAGGTGGGCATGTTGTGTCAATGTTAGAGGAGCAAGCCAGCATTTATCTGTCTTCTCAGGTGTACCCAGCTCCTACACAAATACCATCCATCTAAGATAGACACAAAAAGCTGGAGTGACTCAGCAGGTCAGGCATCATCTCTGGGGAAAACGAATAGGTGTCGTTTTGGGTCGAGACCCTTCTTCAGACTCATCCATCTAACCTGGGCTATGGTTCTTTGCTGTGTCGATAGATTTAATCCTCACACTGTGGCAACCGCTCGGTCCACAGAACTCTTCCCAGGCATTTCTCCCGGCAGAAACTGGAGAATTCAATGTTTGTGCAGTTAGGTTGTTGGCGCAGCGGTAGAGTTGCTGCACTTACAGCGCCGGAGACCCGGGTTCGATCCTGACCACGGGTGCTGTCCGTACGGAGTTTGTACGTTCTCCCCGTGACCTGCGTGGGTTTTCTCCGAGATCTTCGGTTACCTCCCGCACCCCAAAGACGTGCAGGTTTGTCGGTTAATTGACTTGGTGTAAATGTAAATTGTCCCTAGTGTGGGCGGGATAGTGTTAGTGTGCGGGGATCGCTGGTCGGCGCGGAATTTGGTTGGCCGAAGGGCCTGTTTCCGCGCTGTATCTCTGAACTAACAGAGGGAACACAATGCACTGTTCTGCTAGCTTGCGTTTGACCTCACCCTAGCAGTGGAGAAGGCTGAGTACATACACATATGTATGGGATTGGAAAAAGGATTTCAAAGGGTATGCGGCCAGGAATGGCAGCTGGCCCAGGTACGTCCTTGGTTGAGCTGTTGCCTAGTCTGTGCTTAGTCTCGCCAATGTACAGAGGACAACATCGGGAGAACCTAATGCAATAGACAAGGTTAGATGAGGACGTTGAGGCCATTCCCTGCCTCACATGGATGGACTCCTTCTGTCCTTCAATGGTAGTGAGATGGGGCAGCGCGGTAGAGTTGCTGCCTCACAGCGCCAGAGAACCGGGTTCGATCCTGACTTCAGGTGCTGTCTGTACGGAGTTTGTACGTTCTCCCTGTGGCAGTGTAGGTTTTCTCCGGGTGCTCCGGTTTCCCCCCACACTTTGTAGGTTAATTGGCTTCTGTAAAATTGTAAATTGTGCGTAGTGTGGAGGATAGTGTTAATGTTCGGGGTGATGGCTGGTCGACGTGGACGCGGTGGGGTGATGGGTCTGTTCCCGCGCTGTATCTCTGAAGTCTAAAGGAGGTGTAGGGGACCGGGTGTTGCACCTCACACTGTGGCACGGGGACAGAGCTGGAGGGCGGGGAGGGGATGTACGAAGCAGGGAGTCGCGGAGAGAGTGGTCCCTGATGAGAGGCGGAAGAATGAGGAGGGAAGATGCCACTGTTGGTGGGATTACTTGGCAGCTGACAAAGTGACAAAGGATGACGTGACTGTAGGAAGAGTGTGTGGTCTGTTGGATCCTGGCCTTGCGTGCTACGTGTGTGGAGCTTGCATCTTCTCCCTGATGCTCCCTCCGGTTTCCGCTGCATCTCAGAGACCTGCTGGTCAGTAGGTTAATTGGCTGTTGCAAATGATTCCTCTAGTGTGGGCGGGCAGTGGAAGAATCATAATCTGGGGAAGAACAACGAAGATTGTGAGGCAGGTGGTGTGACCTCAGGGTTCTGGTGACTCTCTAATTGTTGCAGTGTAAAGTGACGATGGCCGTACTAAATCTTGCCTGGCCACAAACAGGTGCCACCCAGATCCATAACTGGTTGTAAAACACACTAATGCGACCACACGCTTGGTTGTTTTTGCGCTGGGCCCGGATTGTCACTAGCTCCGCACTTTGACGTTTGTAACATTTTCTGGCCCAGTTTCTCTTCGAGTTTGCCCGTTCTCACTGCGGTTGTTACCAGTACACACTGTAGTTGTCATATTATCTTCTTGACCCGTGGCTCCACCTCCTGCTCCTGTGAAAGGTTGCTGCTAATTCTCAGGCCGGCAACAACTAACTGCTGCCGTCTCTTGCTGTCTTCCAGGTCCTGGGCTCTGGGTGCCATTGCACTCCTCTTCCTGCTGGGTCTCACCTGGGCATTCGGCCTGATGTTCATCAACGAGGAGTCCATGGTGATGGCTTACCTCTTCACCACCTTCAATGCCTTCCAGGGAATGTTCATCTTCATTTTTCACTGTGCTCTCCAGAAGAAAGTAAGGAAGCATCTTCAATGTCCTCAAACATTACGTTCACGAACTAGCTTCCCTGTCAATGGACACAGGAAGAGAAACAGGGGGCAGCCACAGTCGGGGCAGAGGGTATTGTGTGTTCGATCCTGGCCTCGGGTGCTACCTGTGTGGAGTTTGCATGTTCTGCCCGATGATTTTCCTCCAGGTGCTCCGTTTTCCCTCCACATCCCAAAGACGGCTGTTGTAAATGATCCCAAGTAGTGGAAGTGGAAGGATCATAGGGGGAGTTAATGAGCCTCTGAGGAGGAATAAGATGGCAAGGAATGGGATAGGTGGAAATGTTCAGAGTTCTCACAAAGATTCGAATATCACCAAGGAGTGCCCCTGTAACCTCTGCCCCCTGGTCTGGTTGCCCCCCCCCTCA
This sequence comes from Malacoraja senta, assembly GCA_038087875.1. Lineage (NCBI taxonomy): Eukaryota > Metazoa > Chordata > Chondrichthyes > Rajiformes > Rajidae > Malacoraja > Malacoraja senta. The sequence goes on from JAXLNO010003324.1 coordinate 20,652, forward strand.
CCCCTCTACCCGCCACAGGTCCACAAGGAATACAGCAAGTGCTTGCGGCACGCTCACTGCTGCAGCCGCCCTGGTGCCGGCGTTTCCCACGGCAACCTGAAGACGTCCACCATCCGGAACAGCAGCCGGTACTACACGGGTACTCAGGTACAGAACGCTGCCACAAACAGGAGGATAGCTGAAAAGGTCATTGTTTGACAGGCTTGTCTCCAGTCCACGTGTGTGTGTGCTTGTCCGCTTTCTCAGACGATCGGATCCTCCGCGGTAGAGTCGCTGCCTCACAGCGCCGGGGACCCGGGTTCCATCCTGACTACGGGTGCTGTCTGTACGGAGTTTGCACGATCTCCCCGTGAACCCGCACGGGTTTTCCCCGGGTGCTCTGGTTTCCTCTCACACTCCAAAGACGTGCTGGTTTGTAGGTTAATTGGCTTTGGTGTAAATGAGAACTTGCCCCTAGTGTGTGTCGGGTTGGTGCGGGCTCAGTGGGCTGTTTCTGCACTGTATCTCTAAAATAAAACTAAAAACATTTTATTGGAGGGAGAGAGGGAGGGAGGGAGGTAGGGGGATGGTAAACAGGAAGCAAAGAGTAGGAGTAAACGGGTCCTTTTCACAATGGCAGGCAGTGACTAGTGGGGTACCGCAAGGCTCAGTGCTGGGACCCCAGCTATTTACAATTTATATTAATGATCTGGACGAGGGAATTGAAAGCAACATCTCCAAGTTTGCGGATGACACTAAGCTGGGGGGCAGTGTTAGCTGTGAGGAGGATGCTAGGAGACTGCAAGGTGACTTGGATAGGCTGGGTGAGTGGGCAAATGTTTGGCAGATGCAGTATAATGTGGATAAATGTGAGGTTATCCACTTTGGTGGCAAAAACGGGAAGGCAGACTATTATCTAAATGGTGGCCGATTAGGAAATGGGGAGATGCAGCGAGACCTGGGTGTCATGGTACACCAGTCATTGAAAGTAGGCATGCAGGTGCAGCAGGCAGTGAAGAAAGCGAATGGTATGTTAGCCTTCATAGCAAGAGGATTTGAGTATAGGAGCAGGGAGGTTCTACTGCAGTTGTACAGGGTCTTGGTGAGACCACACCTGGAGTATTGCGTACAGTTTTGGTCTCCAAATCTGAGGAAGGACATTATAGCCATAGAGGGAGTGCAGAGAAGGTTCACCAGACTGATTCCTGGGATGTCAGGACTTTCACATGAAGAAAGACTGGATAGACTTGGCTTATACTCGCTAGAATTTAGGAGATTGAGAGGGGATCTTATAGAAACGTACAAAATTCTTATGGGGTTGGACAGGCTAGATGCAGGAAGATTGTTCCCGATGTTGGGGAAGTCCAGGACAAGGGGTCACAGCTTAAGGATAAGGGGGAAATCCTTTAAGACCGAGATGAGGAAAAACTTTTTCACACAGAGAGTGGTGAATCTCTGGAACTCTCTGCCACAGAAGGTAGTTGAGGCCAGTTCATTGGCTATATTTAAGAGGGAGTTAGATGCGGCCCTTGTGGCTAAGGGGATCAGGGGGTATGGAGAGAAGGCAGGTACAGGATACTGAGTTGGATGATCAGCCATGATCATATTGAATGGCGGTGCAGGCTCGAAGGGCCGAATGGCCTACTCCTGCACCTATTTTCTATGTATCTATGTATCTATGTACATCACTGGAAAAACAAGACCAGGTCAACCCTCTCCCCTGTCCTTTCAGTCTACCCCTTGCAACCTCTCCTCAGTTGGTTGGTGCTTGTCTTCAGCCAGAACTGTCTCCTAGTGATGTCCAGCCCCACTACCCCTCACCCAACCCTAAGTACCATGGACACCCCTTGGCTTGGCCTGGCTGCTCCAGTTCCTCCCCAGTCCTGATACTGACCACCAACCGCCCGACAGCCCCCAGGGGAGAGATGAACCCTATCACTGAGACATTGGTATTGGGGGGGGGGTGGGGGTGGTGTCCACATGGTGGGGGGCTCCCCTCTTCTCAGGGAACCACACACCCTCATGCTTTAGACCCACCCGGTCTAGTCAGCACTGCAGCCTGCTCTAGTGGTGGCTACAAGATACAGGCCTTGGGCCTATAACTGGGTGTATGGTGCAATCCTGGGCCTGTGACTGGGTTTATAGGGCAATTTCAGGCCTATAACTGGGTGTGTAGAACAATCCTGGGTCTGTAACTGGGTTTATAGGGCAATTTCAGGCCTATAACTGGGTGGACAGAGCAATCCTGGGCCTGTAACTGGGTTTATAGGGCAATTTCAGGCCTATGGGTGGACGGAGCAATCCTGGGCCTGTAACTGGGTTTATAGGGCAATTCCGGGCTTATAACCAGGTAGATGGAGCAACATTCAGTCTGTTATTAGATGCAGAGTTCATCCCTATCTCTCCATGTGGGTCCCTCTGTTTCCAGGCTGTTTCTTGAAGAAACTCCCAGGGGGTGATTCCTCTCCCGGGTTAAGGTTTGGACTTTGAGAGCTGGGACGATGGGAGTCTCTACATGGTTTTGATGTATTCTCGGCTGCCAGCCTAGTCCAACTAGAAGACAGACACAAAATGCTGGAGTAACTCAGCGGGACAGGCAGAATCTCCGGAGAGAAGGAACTGGTGACGTTTCAGGATGAGACCCTGCTTCAGACTAAGAGTCAGGGGAGAGGGAAACTAATAGGGTTGCCAACTCTCTCACTCCCAAATAAGGGACAAAAGGTCAAAATAAGGGACAAATTCCTGATGGCAATTCGTTGACCGACTTGACTGTGGCTCGGTGAATGATGAGTTGGCCCGGGTGCTGGACTGCACACAAAGCCCAGCCGGCGGGCCAGCTGAGGACACGCGCAAATTCCGGCACCCCATCCAACTCGTGAACCGATGATCGGCCATGAGAAGGAGGGGTGGTGGTGGTGGTGTCAGCGGTAAGCGAAGGTCCGAAGGTCGGACAGCTGGCCGGGCTGCCGACCGACCGACGGGGCCACGGGCGAGGCTCTGCTGCTGCACTCCATGGGCTGCACTACGTCGGGACGGGTGAGGCGGGGCCGCACGCGGCGCTCCGACCCGACAGTCCCCTCGACTCGAATAGTAGCAGTCAAATACGGGACAAGGGCGGTCCCGTACGGGACAAACCAATTTAGCCCAATATACGGGATGTCCCGGCTAATACGGGCCAGTTGGCAACCCTAGAAAATAGAGATATGCAAAGGTCGTTTAAGGTGTGAAACCAACAGATCAAAGCAGACGATGACGAAGGAAATGGATAATGGTTCATTGTTGGCTGAAGCGAAGGTGACCTTCTGGAGCCGCTCTCTAACCAGCTGTGTTATCTTGTTAAACTATAGCCCAGAGCCGTTGTCTGAGAAACCGTGTGGTGTATCTTGTCCCTGTTCCCCCTCTCCACGCTTCTGCCGTTCGCCTCCCTCTCCGTCCCTGCTCCCTGCTCACTGCTTGTTCCACATATCTTGCTGGGGTCTATACAATCAGTTATATACCATGCCTCTTTGGTGGAACCAGCTCATTCAGCTCATTCCCATAACTCAGTAAATTGTTCCCTCTCAGTCCATAAGGTCATAAGTACATAAGGAATAGTAGAATTAGGCCATTCGGCCCATCAAGTCCACTCTGCCATTCAATCACGGCTGATCTATCTCTCCCTCCTAACCCCGCCTTCTCCCCATAACCCCTGACACCCTCACCAAACAAGAATCTATAGGGTTTCGGCCCGAAACGTTGCCTATTTCCTTCGCTCCATAGATGCTGCTGCACCCGCTGAGTTTCTCCAGCATTTTTGTCTACCTTCGATTTTCCAGCATCTGCAGTTCCTTCTTTAACACAAGAATCTATTCATCTCTGTCTTAAAAATATCCATTGACTTGGCCTCCACAGCCTTCTGTGGCAATGAGTTCCACAGATTCACCACCCTCTGACTAAAGAAATTCCTCCGCGTCTCCTTCCTAATGGAACATTCTTTAAATCTGAGGCTGTGCCCTCTGGTCCTAGACTCTCCCACTAGTGGAAACATCCTCTCCACATCCACTCTATCCAGGCCTTTCAATGAGAGGCTAACCCACTCATTCCTGGGGATCATTCTCGTCAACCTCCCCTGGACCCTCTCCAGAGCCAGCGCACCCTTCCTCAGATACGGGGCCCAAAACTGCTCACAACACTCCAAATGCGGTCTGACCAGCGCCTTATAGAGCCTCAACGTTAACTCCCTGTTTTTGTATTCTCATCCTCTTGAAATAAATATATTACAATTGAGTTTGCCTTCCTTACTACCAATTCACCACAGATTAACTTCTTGGGAATCCTGCACCAGCATTCCTAAGTCCCTTTGCACCTCCGATTTCTGGATTCTCACCCCATTTAGATGAGAGGCAAGGTGGGTGGGGGGGGGGGGGGGTTTGCGCCCCCTCTTCCAGCCTGTGTTATCGGTCACCCGAGGAATTCAAGGAAGTGGGGGGGGTGGGGTGGGGGGACGGTTTCTGTCATCTCTCCACAGTCTACGTGATGTGCGCCGTTCACTGGCGGTACCTTTGTCTCTGTGGCTGTGTTCTGCACCCCCATCCCCCACCCCGCTCCTCCCCCCCCCCCCCCCACTTCCCACTAACGCCCTCTGACCTCCGCTTTGCAGAGTCGGATCCGGAGAATGTGGAACGACACCGTTCGGAAACAATCGGAATCTTCCTTCATGACCGGGGACCTCAACAGCACACCCACCCTCAACCGAGGTGACCTTGGGGCCACAGGCTGGCATCACAGCTCCGGTCTAGTTCACATTAGCTTGGTTTTAGTTAAATTTGGATTAGATTAGATTAGTTTAGTTTGATTTGGTTTGTTTCAGTTTAACTTGGTTTGGTTCGCTTTCGTTTAAAGATAGACACAGAATGCTGGAGTAACTCAGCGGGACAGGCAGCAACTCTGGGGAGAAGGAATGGGTGACGTTTCGCGTCGAGACCCTTCTTAAGAGTGATCATTTCGGTTTGGTTTGGCTCAGTTTATTGGCACGTGTACCGAGGTACAGTGAAAAGCTTTTTGTCGCGAGTTAGATAGTGCTCCGGGGGCTAGCGGAATCAAGGGATATGGGGAGAAGGCAGGCACGGGGTACTGATTGGGGATGATCAACCACGATCACAATGAATGGCGGTGCTGGCTCGAAGGGCCGAATGGCCTCCTCCTGCACCTATTTTCTGTGTTTCTATTTTTCTATGTCGCTTGCTAACCAGCCAGCGGAAAGACATAACATGATTGCAATCGAGCCGTCCACAGTGTACAGATACACGATTAAACCCCTGTCCCACAGTACGAGTTCATTCCAAGAACTCTCCCGCGTTTGCCCTGATTCAAACGGTAATGGCCGCTCGTCGGTACTCGGGGCTCTCGTGGACATTTTTCATCATGTTGGAAAATCTTCACGAGTCTTCCCGTGCTTACCTGCCATTAGCGAGTCTTCCCGAGTACCTGCCGTTAGCATTACGAGCCGCTAAGAGATGTCCCCGAGCTCCAACGTACCCGCTACCTTCATTCTCCGCGCTTACCACGAGTTTGATTTTTTTTAAACTCGGGAGAGCTCTTGGAATGAACTCGTACCGTGGGACAGGGCTTTAAGGGGAATAGCTTTTAGTGAAAGTAAGAAATATTGCTGTTGCCGTGGAGGTTTAAAAAAGTGGAGCGATTGCAGACCCACCTCTGGGACCAGCACGCAGAGAGTCTCCATCAGGGAACCTAGTACGCCTGGGCCTGGTGATGAGTTCATAAGACACAGGATCTTGAGAAAGAAAATGTCAAAAGCCTTTCAAATATAAAACTGGAAAAAGCAATATGAATGGAGGGACTTTAAGACTCAATGAAGTAGAATAATGGAGGATAAAGGGTGGCACAGTGGCTCCACAGGTAGAGCTGCTGCCTCACAGCGCAGGGGTTCAATCCTGACTACGGGTGCTGTCTGTCTGGTGGTTGATGTTCTCCCTGTGACCACGTGGGTTTCCTCCAGGTGCTCTGGTTTCCTCCCACTTCCCAAAGGTGTGCGGGTTTGTAGGTTCCTTGGCCTTGTGTGTAAGGAGTGGATGAGAAAGTGAGATGACAGTGAACTAGTGTGAATGTTCAGGATGGACTTGGTGGGCTGAAGGGCCTTTTTCCATAGTATATCTCAACATTAAATGAAACCTTTGAAATGATAAGTAGGGTTACGGTTAACATTTTGATCGATCAATTATATTGCATTTAGGTGTATGATCAGATGCTGATCAATATACCCTGCTTCCTTCTTTCTCTGAAGCAGAAAAATTCACGAGGATTGGAGAGGTTGAGTAGGCTTGGACTCTATTCCTTGGAGCGCAGGAGGATGAGGGGTGATCTTACAGAGGTGAACAAAATCATGAGAGGAATAGATCGGGAAACGTACAGTCTCTTGCCCAGAGTAGGGGAATCCAGAACCAGATGGGCATAGGTTCAAGGTGAAGGGGAAAAGATTTCATAGGAATCGGAGGGGTAGCTTTTTCACACAAAGGGTGGTGGGTGTACGGAACGAGCTGCCGGAGGACGTAATTGAGGCTGGGACTGTCATATGCTGAGAGAATGGAGCAGCTGGGCTTGTACACTCTGGAGTTTAGAAGGATGAGAGTGGATCTCATTGAAACATATAAGATTGTTAAGGGCTTGGAAACACTAGAGGCAGGAAACATGTTCCCGATGTTGGGGGAGTCCAGAACCAGGGGCCACAGTTTAAGAATAAGGAGTAAGCCATTTAGAACGGAGACGAGGAAACACTTTTTCTCACAGAGAGTGGTGAGTCTGTGGAATTCTCTGCCTCAGAGGGCGGTGGAGGCAGGTACTCTGGATGCTTTCAAGGGAGAGCTAGATAAGGCTCTTAAAAATAGCAGAGTCAGGGGATATGGGGAGAAGGCAGGAACGGGGTACTGATTGGGGATGATCAGCCATGATCACATTGAATGGTGGTGCTGGCTCGAAGGGCCGAATGGCCTACTCCTGCACCTATTGTCTATTGTCTATTGACTATTCCAATGTTTAAGGAATAATTAGGACAGGTTTAGAGGGATATGAACCAAATGCAGGCAGGTGGGTCTGGTGTAGATGGGACAAGTTGGTTGGCGTGGGCAAATTGGACAGAAGGGCATTTCAACGCTGTATGTTTTCCTTCCTCCGTGTTACTCTCTCCTCTCTGTAACTCTGTCACCTTTCTCGTCTCTTTGCTCCTCTGCAGGGACAATGGGCAATCATCTGCTGACCAATCCTGTTCTGCAGCCACGTTCTGGGGCCAGCCCGTACAACACGCTGCTGGCGGAATCCGTCGGCTACAACGCTCCTTCTCCCACCGTCTTCAGCTCACCAGGTATTCATCTCTCCCCACAGCCCAACCACCCAGCCCCAAAGGGCCAGCATTCGGGGTATAGCTGACTCACACCGAGGTGGAACATGATGCCAAAATCACACTGGTCAATAGAGTTGGCCGTGGACAATGTATTCCTCTATAAGCCATTGGGGGTGGGGTGGGTGTGGGTGGGACTGCAATAGACAATAGACAATAGGTGCAGGACTAGGCCATTTGGCCCTTCGAGCCAGCACCGCCATTCAATGTGATCATGGCTGATCATCGCCAATCAGTATCCCGTTCCTGCCTTCTCCCCATATCCCCTGACTCCACTATCTTTAAGAGCCCTATCTAGCTCTCTCTTGAAAGCATCCAGAGAACCTGCCTCCACCGCCCTCTGAGGCAGGGAATTCCACACTCATCACTCTCTGTGAGAAAGATTGTTTCCTCGTCTCCGTTCTAAATGGCTTACCCCTTATTCTTAAACTGTGGCCCCTGGTTCTGGACCATGCAGGGACCATGTATGTTGGGATCCCACATCTACCGGTTCAGGGATGTCCCCAGCTACAAGGATGAATGAATGTACCTAACACCAAGCGATGGCAAACCCCGTGTGTAGGAAGCAAGTGCAGATTCTAGTTTACACCGAAGATGGACACAACATGCTGGAGTAACTCAGCGGGACAGGCAGCATCTCTGGAGAGAAGGAATGGGTGACGATTTGGGTTGGAACATTTCTTCAGACTGAAGAGTCCGACTTCTGTCTGAAGAAGGGTTCCGACTCGAAACCTCACCTATCCATGTTCTCCAGAGATGTTACCTGACCTGCTCAGTTGCTCCAGCGCTTTGTGTCCGTCTTTGGTATAAACCAGCATCAGAAGTTCCTTTTTATGACTCTGAGTCCCTCCTCTGCATAAATTGACTGCCCTTCATCCCACTGTGGTGTACCTGAAAGTGATTTCTGAAACACTGGGGTTGTGAAATTAGGAATGACCTGGAGGTTTCAGTTACAGAGATCCATGTAGCCTTATAAGGGAATGATCTCTTTAATTTAGTTAAGTTTAGAGATACAGTGCGAAAATAGGCCCTTCGGTCCACCGACCAGCGATCCCCGCACACTAACACTATCCCGCACACGTGAGGGATAATTTACACACACACCAAGCCAATCAACCTACAAACCTACACGTCTTTGGAGTGTGGGAGGAAACCGAAGATCCCGGAGAAAACCCACGCGGGTCACGGGGAGAACGTGCAAACTCCGTACAGACAGCACCCGTAGTCGGGATGGAACCCGTGTCTCTGGTGCTGTGAGGCAGCAACTCTACCGCTGCTCCACCCCTGGTGCCCCACACATCTCCTTTAAGCTTTAGAACATAGAAACAATTGTGGCAGTGTGTTTTGTTTGATGCGTGGGTATAAGATTGTTGAGATGGTACAGCCTTATGGTGTACACCTGTCCTTGAACACAGAACCGTTTCCCCAGGGTGGAGATGTCAAAGACTAGAGGGCATAGCTTTAAGGTGAAAGGGGAAAGTTTAAAGGACAAAATGATACAAAGTGCTCGAGCAACTCAGCAGGTCAGGCAACATCTCTCTCTCTCTCTCTCTCGAGAACATGGATAGTTGACTTTTTAGATCCACAGGGGTGGCATGGTGGTGTATAGTTAGAGTTGCTGCCTCACTGTGCCAGAGACCTAGGTTCAAACCTGACGACGGGTACCGTCTGAATGGAGTTTGTACCTTCTCCCCGTGACCGTGTGGGTTTTCTCCGAGTTCTCTGGTTTCCTCCCACACTCCAAAGACGTACAGGTTTGTTGGTTAATTTTCTTTGGTAAAATTGTAAACTGTCCCTAGTGTGTGTAGGATAGTGTTAGTGTTAGGGCCTGTTTCTATGCTGTATCTCTAAAGTCTAAAGAGAACGTTCCCCAAACAATCTCCAGAGGAATCTCGACCTGGAACGTTCTAGGGAAGGGACTCAACCCGTAACAACCCGTAACAGAGTGGTGAATCTCTGGAACTCTCTGCCACAGAGGGTAGTTGAGGCCAGTTCATTGGCTATATTTAAGAGGGAGTTAGATGTGGCCCTTGTGGCTAAAGGGATCAGGGGGTATGGAGAGAAGGCAGGTACAGGATACTGAGTTGGATGATCAGCCATGATCATATTGAATGGCGGTGCAGGCTCGAAGGGCCGAATGGCCTACTCCTGCACCTATTTTCTATGTTTCTATGTTTCTATCATCTATCCATGATCTCTAGAGATTCTGCCTGACCCACTAAGTTACTCCAGCACTTTGTGTCCTTTTCTGTATTAACCAGCATCTGCAGTGCCTCGTTCCTAGGTCCTAAAGTTGGGGCAATGTTTTTATCACAGGGAGCTGTGGGTGGCAGTACTCGCAGGCAGGGGTGGCGATCATGAAGGCAAACCTTATTGGCGTTTAAGAGGCTTTTAGATAGACACAAGGATATGCAGGGAATGGAGGAATATGGATCACATGCAGGCAGATTAAATTACCTAGGTAGCATGTTCGATGTGGACATTGTGGGCCGAATGGTCTTTTCCCGTGCTGTTCTATGTTCGGAAGCCCTGGTTATGAATCACCTCTGTTCCTAACATAGCCAGGACATTGACAGATAGCTGAGTAATTAACGATGGCTGTCGGCGCGCTCAAACTGCCCATGTTGACGATGATTAACAATTATCACTTTGTGCCTCCTGCTAAAAAATATTTACACTTTCAATTAATGCTCTGATTTAATGCCTGATTGAATGTGACTTTGTGATCTCATTGTCTGTTGTCTCTCTTTCTTTATTTATCCACATACTTCCACACAGGAACCTACAGAGAGACAAGTAAGCTGCATTGCCTTAGTGAATGTAAATGTTTCATGTTATGGATTCAAACCTTGAAACACCCTTTCATTAACATCCCTCTTCAATATTCCAGAGTTTCTCCCGTTAATTTATTTTAGAGATACAGCGCGGAAACACCGACCAGCGATCCGCACACACTAGGAACAATAGACAATTTACAGAGGCCAATTACTCTACAAACCTGTACGTCTTTGGAGTGTGGGATGAAACCGGAGCACCCGGAGAAAACCCACACAGGTCACGGGGAGAACGTACAAACTCCGTACAGACAGCACCCGTAGTCAGGTTCGCCTCTGTGTGCTGGGCTCTGAACTGGACATCAGTCTTGGTATCAGGGCTTGTGCCATTAGTTCATAAGTGATAGGAGCAGAATTAGGCCATTCGGCCCATCACGTCTACTCCGCCATTCAACCGTGGCTGATCTATCTCTCCCTCCTAACCCCATTCTCCTGCCTTCTCCTCATAACCCCTGACACCCATACACCACGGAGTGGTGAGTCTGTGCAATTCTCTGCCTCAGAGGGCGGTGGAGGCCGGTTCTCTGGATACTTTCAAGAGAGAGCTAGTAAGGGCTCTTAAAAATAGCGGAGTCAGGGGATATGGGGAGAAGGCAGGAACGGGGTACTGATTGTGGATGCTCAGCCATGATCACATTGAATGGCGGTGCTGGCTCGAAGGGCCGAATGGCCTACTCCTGCACCTATTGTCTGTTGTCATACTAATCAAGAATCTATCTATCTCTGCCTTAAATATATCCATTGACTTGGCCTCCACAGCCTTCTGTGGAAACACATTCCACAGATTCACCACCCTCTGACTAAAGAAATTCCTCCTCATCTTCCCAAAGGAATGTCCTTTAATTCTGAGGCTGTGACCTCTGGTCCCAGACTCTCCTACTAGTGGAATCATCCTCTCTATCCAGACCTTTCACTATTCTGTAAGTTTCAACGAGTCCCCCCCCCCCCCCCCTTCATCTTTGTAAACTCCAGCGAGTAGAGTCCAGCACCGTCAAACGCTCATGGTATGTTTGTGGTTGTTTGCAGAGCACCCGGTCAACTTGACGAGGGACCCTTGTGCGGTGGACACCCTGCCCCTTAACGGCAACTTCAACAACAGCTACTCGTTCCGAAACGCCGACTTCGTCACGGACGGGACCCCCCTCGCCGACTGCCGCCGCAACCTCAGTGACGCCGCCTTCGAGAAGATGATCATCTCCGAGCTGGTCCACAACAACCTGCGGCCGGGCAGCAAGACTTTGCCCGGGGAGCAGGGAGCGCCGGTCAGTGGCGGCGGAGGAGCGACCAGCAGCGAAGACGACGCCATCGTCCCCGACGCCCCCTCACTCACCCAGGAGGACAACATCGACATCGAACTGATGTACAAGGCGCTGGAGGAACCTCTGCTCCTGCAACGCGCCCAGTCCCTGCTCTACCACAGCGACCCGGAGCTGGAGGAGTCGGAGAGCTACACGGCGGAAATCACCGACGGCCTCGACGGCCAGCTCCAGTCCCCAAACAGAGACTCGCTGTACACCAGCATGACCAACCTCAGAGACTCCTCTTACCCTGACAGCAGCCCGGAGGTGATGGGCGAGACCGCACCCCATTCCCAAGGCAACGACGAGGTGTACTACAGCTCCAGACCCAACCTGGTCTTCAGAAGCCAGCTACAAGCCTACTACCAGTCCAGGAGAGGCAGCAACGACGGCTACATGGTGTCGGTGGATGTGGATGGTTCGATGCCCGAGGCCGATGGACAGATGCAACTGGTAACCAGTCTCTGAAATGAAAAGCGGGGGGTGGGGGCGAAGCCAGGACCTGGGTAGAGGGGGTGCCCTTATAGTTCTGAGGGGGGCTGTACAGGGCCGCGAATTGTACAGACAGTGGGCCAACCTTGTTGGAACGCGGCTGCTGGTTTGACTTTGTTGGGTTTTTTGGATGTATCCGACTGTAATAACCCCCCTTGAGAACATCAGTTAGATAAACATCTACCTCCAGCCAACTTCTCCCAACCACAGGTGGAACTTGGTACATTGGGACATTCCCTGGTTCCACCATGGGTGGCTGAGAATCACATCCATCACCTCGACAGTGGGAGTGTGGAGGGGTGGGATGGGGTGGGATGAATTGTGACCCTGCCTCCACGCACTGCCTCCACTCGCCTGACCCCCACGCTCAGAATACCTTGGCGTCATTAGGAAGGATTGGTGCTAAAACTGAAGACGCCTCTTGGCTTCCCAACTCCCGAGGAGTGGAGCAGCTCTTGGGAAGAGGAAGAAGTAATCCATGGCTGTAAAGGCAGCACCAGCCGTGACAATGTAACCAGGAAGGGCGGGAGTTAACTATTGACATGTGCCGGATGGTTGGAGTCTTAAGTGATTAATTCTCTCCATCCTGCACCAACAGAGGCTTGGACCGCAGCTTCGACAGCCCCACCACGCCGGCACCACGTGCGAAGGGACATTCGTCGCTCAGCAGCCGCCCTGGATGTCTCTCCGCCTGCACGACACTGTCGGCAACACCACAGCGCCGCTGGGTCTATCGTCCCCACTCCGCGCGGCCACCCAGGAGAGGAGGGCGGGCAGAACGAGAAGGAACCCCGTAGGGTTGCAAGGATAATGGTCTCGACTCGACCTGGCAGCAGTACGGCTTGTCCTGCAACCCCCCCACCCCACACCCGTCCCACCCAACCGACCACCCACCTCCCTCTCTCCCCCCCCCCCCCCAACATCCAGCTCCCCGTGCGCTAGGAGGCCCTGGGGTGGCCGAGGTCAAGGAGGGTGTACACACATCTCCCGTCCAACAACGACAGCGGCAGAAGACACGGTTTGTTGGCCGCGGGCTGCAAGTGGCCATCCCCGCTCCCAAAGGCCGCACTCGACTGAAGCTCAACAGACGATGTAAATAGAGAGAGAAAAAAAATACTGATTTCCGTGCGAGAAGCCACTTTTTGTTCCCATCCTTTACTTGTTTGAGTTTGGATTATTCCCCCCCCACCCCCCCCCCCATCCCCAACCCGCTCTCCGCGTTTGTGCCACTCGCCGGCCAACGGAAACTGTTGTGGTCCACTGATGGCCCAGGCAAGCCAGCTCACGCCCCGTCTCACAACAAGGCCAACAACAGCAAGGGGGGGGGGGGGGGGTTGTGATCGAGGGGGACCTCTGTCCCAAAGTGGACACACTGGACCTGAACTTCAAACAAGCCCGTGGCGATTGGTGGAAGCCCATTCTTCCTGCGGTTGGTTGTCGGGCCATCGGTAATCTGTGTAATTTTACAAGAAAGGGAAAACAAAATCATACACAAAGTGTTTAATGTCCTCTTAAACCTTTTCAGTTCTCAGAGCACAAAATCTTTTATAATCTCGTCATGTCCCCCGAGTATATAGAAGGAGGCAGACTTGACTTCCGTCTTCAGAAGTTGCCTTTTGCCCTCTTCGGAAAGGAGGGACTTTTACAAATGGTGTGTGTGTGTTTAACAAAAAAAAATAGAAAAAAAAATTGCCAATATAAGCTTTAGACACAGGGTGTCACACAGAGTCTTTCTATCGGTCTGACATAAGTTGCATCAGCCCTTGTGGAATGGGCAGCCAAGTTAATCTGTGCTTACTTCCTTCATCGTGTGGTGTGGAAATCAGATGCTGGCATTGATTGGTGGCTGGGGGCTTGAGATGGGTTCCCTGGTCAGGTGTGGAGCCCCCAGAGTGTCCGTGATGTGGCACAGAATCCCAGGGAGCATTAGAGGAGCACCTCCCTGACCAGCGTTGTACCTCTCAGGTGTGGAGAGAGGCCTTCATGATGATAATCTTCCACTCCAGGTAACATCCCCACCTGTGCTCTGCAGTCTGGTCACACCGTTCGTTCCTGCAGAGCGGTGGGTGAGCAGAACTCCACCCGTGACCTGGCGAGCCATTTTTACTTCATTAGTTTTCGAGATACTGGCCCGTGCCAGCCGACCTTCACCCCATACACAAGTTCTTTCCGTCACGCTAGGGACAATTTACAGAGGCCAATTAACCTGCAAACCTGCACGTCTTTGGGATGTGGGAGGAAACCGGAGCACCTGGAGAAAACCCACGTGGTCAGAGGGAGGATGTTCAAAGTCCACACATACGCGGACAGCGCCTGTAGTCAGGATGGCACCGTGAGGCAGAAACTCTACCGCTGCGCCACCGTAGCTTGTCCTCCCTGCCCCTGTATTCCACCTCGACCAGTAACGACGAGGTGGAGCGGTACCTAGGGGGAACCCGTTGAGCTGCCACTGACCAGGCTGCATGCCTGGAGATCAGGAACAGGGGTGACCTACCTACCCACCTTAGGTCCATGTCTCTCCCACTCGGACACAGTGGCGTGAAAGGCCCGAGGCAGAGCCACCAACAGCAGCATCACAAC
>JAXLNO010003325.1:0-29140 GCA_038087875.1 Malacoraja senta
TCACTGGCTGCATTAAAGGGAATGCATGCATCACTGGCTGCATTAAATGGAATGCACGCATCACTGGCTGCATTAAAGGGAATGCATGCATCACTGGCTGCATTAAAGGGAATGCATGCATCACTGGCTGCATTAAAGGGAATGCACGCATCACTGGCTGCATTAAAGGGAATGCATACATCACTGGCTGCATTAAAGGGAATGCATGCATCACTGGCTGCATTAAAGGGAATGCATGCATCACTGGCTGCATTAAAGGGAATGCATGCATCACTGGCTGCATTAAAGGGAATGCATGCATCACTGGCTGCATTAAAGGCAATGCATGCGTCACTGGCTGCATTGCTGCCACCCGCTGCATGACAGCACTTTTATCCTTACCTGCTCTTCACAGCTGGATTCCCGCACCACTTCCGGTCGGGTGGTGAACCTCTCGTCCACAAAGGCGCTTCCGGGGAAAGGGGGGACGCTTTAGATCGGCGCACCGGCGCTGGCAAAGTGGGACGGCGGGTCTCAGGCGTCCGGGTGGAGGGCGAAACGCCGCAGTTTTGGTTCCGGGTGTTTTGTTGTTGTTTTTTGGGGCATTGAGGTTGGAATGGAGAGAACAAAGGAGGGGGGATGAAGGGATGGAGAGAACAAAGGAGGGGGGGAGGATGAAGGGATGGAGAGAACAAAGGAGGGGGGGGATGAAGGGATGGAGAGAACAAAGGAGGGGGGATGAAGGGATGGAGAGAACAAAGGAGGGGGGGATGAAGGGATGGAGAGAACAAAGGAGGGGGGGATGAAGGGATGGAGAGAACAAAGGAGGGGGGGATGAAGGGATGGAGAGAACAAAGGAGGGGGGGATGAAGGGATGGAGAGAACAAAGGAGGGGGGGATGAAGGGATGGAGAGAACAAAGGAGGGGGGATGAAGGGATGGAGAGAACAAAGGAGGGGGGGATGAAGGGATGGAGAGAACAAAGGAGGGGGGATGAAGGGATGGAGAGAACAAAGGAGGGGGGGATGAAGGGATGGAGAGAACAAAGGAGGGAGAGAGAGAGAGAGAGAGAGAGAGAGAGAGAGAGAGAGAGAGAGAGAGAGAGAGAGAGAGAGAGAGAGAGAGAGAGAGATAGATAGATAGATAGATAGATAGATTATGAGTATGCATTATTGGCCCCACAAAGCTGGTCAAATTGCAGCAAGTATTCCCTCATGGCTCTGTGATGCATTAAAGGCTTAAAAGCACCTTGCCAGCCAGCCAGCACAGGGAAAAGGCCAAAAAATGGATTTTTCTGCATGCCTGGCTGACCATCTAGCAGCATCAGCAGCAGCAGGTGCCTGGTCCTATATCCTCCTTCATTGTTCACATCTGTAGAAAAGAAAAGAGGAAAAAAGTCAACATTTGTCTCTCTCTTGTATTTCCCCCGGTATGTACTCGTTCACCTCACCGCAGTGTTTCCCACAAAACAGTGGGAAAAACAGCAAAAATGCTCTCTCTCTCTCTCTCTCTGTCTCCCTGTCTCTCTCTCTCTCTCCCTACCTATCTCTCTCTCTGTCTTTCTCTCTGTCTCTCTCTGTCTCTCTCTCTGTCTCTCACTCGGTCTCTCTCCGTCTCTCTGTCACCCTCTCTCTCTCTCTCTCTCTCTCTCTCTCTGTCTGTCTCTGTCCCTCTATGTCTTTCTCTCTCTCTGTCTCTCTCTATGTCTCTGTGTTTCTCTGTCTCTCTCTCTGTGTCGGTCTCTCTTTCACTCTCTCTCTCCCTCTTTCTCTCTCTCCCTCTCCCTCTTTCTCTCTCTCCCTCTCTGTCTGTCTCTCTCTCTCTCTCTCTCTCTCTCTCTCTCTCTCTCTCTCCTTATCTCGCTCTCTCTCTCTCTCTCTCTCTCTCTCTCTCTCTCTCTCTCTCTCTGTCTCTGTCTCTGTCTCTGTATCTATGTCTCTTTCTCTCTCTCTGTATTGAGTCTAGAAGTTGGGAGGTCACGTTGCAGTTGTACAAGACGTTGGTGAGGTTGTGTTTAGAGTATTGCGTTCAGTTCTGAGCACTGTGTTACAGGAAAGATGTTATTGAGTTTGGAAAGGGCGCGGAGAAGATTTACTAGGATGTTGCCGGGACTCGAGGGGCCTGAGCTACAGGGAGAGGTTGGTGCAGGCTGGGACTCTATTCCTTGGAGCGCAGGAGGATGAGGGGTGATCATATAGATTTGTACAAAATCACAAGAGGAATAGATCGGGTAGACACACAGAGTCTCTTGCCCAGAATAGGGGAATCGAGGATCAGAGGACATGGATTTAAGGTGAGAGAGGCGGGGGTGGGGAAATTTGAATAGGAATCTGAGGGGCAACTTTTCCACACAGAGGGTGGTGGGTGTATGGAACGAGCTGCCGGAGGAGGCAGCTGAGGCTGGGACTATAACAACACTTGGACAGGTACATGGATAGGACAGGTTTGGAGGGATATGGGCCAAACGCGGGCAGCATGTGGGACTAGTGTAGATGGGGCATGTAGGCCAGTGTGTCAAGTTGGGCCAAAGGGCCTGTTTCCACACTGTATCACTCTGTCTCTCTGTTTCTCTCTCGCTGTCCCTCTTTCTCTCTGCCTCTCTTTCTCTCTCTGTCTCTCTGTCTCTCTCTCTCTCTGCTAGAGGGGATTTGGGCGAACGTAGACCTGATTCACACAATACCAACTGCGGGCTGGCAGGGGGGGGGGAATGGGCCGAAGGGCCTGTTTTGGCCGGTCTGGGCTCCCCACATCCACACCGTTGTCACGCAAGGTCGGCTTCGTGAGTTTGGGGAAATGGTTTGGAAATAAGACAGAAATCTGCCTGAAGGGCTATATTAAGTGTGAATATAGTGTGAATTATAAAATGCGGGGATCGGCCTGCAAGCACCTGTGCATGTTCCCCCTGCTGCATTAAAGGGCATGCATGCATCACTGGTTGCATGAAAGGGAATGCATGCATCATTGGCTGCATTAAATGGAATGCATGCATAACTGGCTGCATTAAAGGGAATGCATGCATCATTGGCTGCATTAAAGGGAATGCATGCATCATTGGCTGCATTAAAGGGAATGCATGCATCATTGGCTGCATTAAATGGAATGCATGCATCACTGGCTGCATTTAAGGGAATGCATGCATCACTGGCTGCATTAAAGGGAATGCATGCTTCACTGGCTGCATTAAAGTGAATGCATGCGTCACTGGCTGCATTAAAGGGAATGCATGCGTCACTGGCTGCATTAAAGGGAATGCATGCGTCACTGGCTGCATTAAAGGGAATGCATGCGCCACTGGCGGCATTAAAGGGAATGAATGCGTCACTGGCTGCATTAAAGGGAATGCATGCGTCACTGGCTGCATTAAAGGGAGTGCATGCGTCACTGGCTGCATTAAAGGCAATGCATGCATCACTGGCTGCATTAAAGGGAATGCATGCATCACTGGCTGCATTAAGGAGAAGGCATGCATCACTGGCTGCATCAAAGGGAATGCATGCATCACTGGCTGCATTAAAGGGAATGCATGCATCACTGGCTGCATTAATGGGAATGCATGCATCACTGGCTGCATTAAAGGGAATGCATGCATCACTGGCTGCATTCCTGCCTCCCGCTGCATGGCAGTGCTTTTATCCTTACCTGCTCTTCACCAAAGATTATATAGCAGAGCAAGATGCGCCACTCAGCGAAAAAAGGGTAGTATGCCATGGGTGGTTGTCGACGCCATTTTACCGGCGTGCCTCGACTACAGTCATGGCATCTACATCTAAATCTTCATCTCACTGCTCTGCTATCAATTGCTCTAATCGTCAATGTAAACGACCCGACCTGTCATTCTTTAGGTTCCCCGATAAAAAAGAAAGGTGAGAAAATATATTATATTTGACATATGTCGATTTTATTCTGAACTGAAAATGTTATTTTCTGTTCTCCCATCATCGGTCATTGGGAAACTAGGTTTGTCGGTACATTAGAAAGTTATTAGAATTAGTTTTAATAGATCTTTATTTACCAATAATGAAGCCAATAATTGTAACACTTCTGTACGTTTTTGGTTTTGTTCTTGTAAGGCAGGGGTCTCCAAAATATGGCCCACGTTATGGACACATTAGGCCCAGTGACCACCAGATTTTTCGAGCTCAGATTCGAGTCCGGGAACGCGGCGGCTGTTACCCGTTATGTCCCTCGAATTGTCGAGACACCACAAGCAAAGATCACAAGCCCGCCGTGAAGAAGGGTGCAATCAAAGATTATAAAACTCCACTCGCTCTATAATCTTTGGGTGCAATGGTGGGGCGGGGGGTTCGGCGGCGGCGGTCGGAATCAAAGATACTAGAGGAGCTCTGCTCTATAATCTTTGGCCGGAATGGGACGGCTGCGCCTTATAACGTGCCATCGTTCCACTCTCCCTCTCCCCCTTCTCCCACTCCCCCTTCTCCCTCTTCCCCTTCTCCCTCTCCCCCTTCTCCCTCTCCCCCTTCTCCCTCTCCTCCTTCTCCCTCTCCCCTTCTCTCTCTTTCCCCTTCTCTCTCTTTCTCCTTCTCTCTCTCAGCGCTGGGACACCAACACGGAGCGGCCGATGCCTTGCCGGGTCGCCGCTCCGGAGTGCTGTGACCGCCGACCACCAACATCGAGGATCTGCGGTCTGAGGGCGTCCCGCCGCGGGCGGGCGGCGCTGGATTGAAAACACCGCGGAGTCAGAATCGATCTCTCTCTCTCCCCTTCTCTCGATCTCTCTCTCCCCTCTCTTCTCTCGATCTCCCTCCCTCTCTCCCTCTCCGTTCTTTCCCTCCCTCCCTTCCCTCTCTCCCTCCCTTCCCTCTGTGTGAGAGTTGGCAGCCCTGCTATGCCTTAGGTCCAAAAGAGGATCGAAAGAAAATACTTAATGGTCTTTGTAAGAAGTTTTTAATATTCTCTTCTACATTTAAGGTAAATTGACATATTAGAGGCAAAATGCATCTTCAATATACAGGTCTCTCCACACAACTGAAAACAATTGCACTTAAGTGATACATCATCCATTCTGCAGGCATGTAGTTAATCCTAAATGATATGTTCTGTAATTTCAGATGTCAACAGTGGGTCCAGAATACTCGTCGACAAGATCTCCTGAACTGAACTCCGGAGTACTTGTCAGCCAACTGTTGTCTTTGTTCTTTACACTTTGAACTTGACCAGTTTTCCAACAAGCAGACCAAGAACAGGCTAAATTGGAATGCAGTTCCAACGCTCTTTGACATTCCTAACCCGCCAAAACGTCTGTCTTCCCAACGCAGGTTACTCAAGAGGAAGAATGAGAACCTCCCATCCTCACCAACGCCTTTAAAACAGCAAAGAGGCAAGTAATTTTCTCATTTTTAAAATAAAATATATTCTCTCACTTTGGCTAAATATTAAAAAGTTATATCCAAACTGATATAATTGCCAATGGTCAATATGTAATGGCATGTATGGTACTTTTATTTTCATTTGTGAAATGTTCACAAAACTATAATCACACTTAAGACTACACAGTGTGGGCTGATGGAATGCGTACTAGTATTTAATTAAAGTAAGAACATCCATTTAAAGCTTCCTCAAGCATAATTCATACAACATTTAAATTGATTTAACTTTTCTTCTGGTAGATTGAAATTGGTGCATCACATCTATATTTAATTATAATTATTAGTAGATGCTGATTTATTTACATGTATGTGCTTCATCTTTTTCATTAGAATGCTTGACATTTCTTTTTCCCTTTCTCATTTTTTTTGTCTTGGCAGTGTCACACAACATACTGGCCGAACATTCTTACTGCTCAGCTGCAGACAACATTCATCGTAAAGAACCCAGCAATGTCTGTACAACTCCTGAAAAACCTGATCTTCAATCCACACCAAATGTGAATGACAGCAGAGCTCTGAAGAAGGAAAGACAGCGTACTTTCCCCCTCAAAAAAAGAGTACAACAGATTAAATTATCAATGAAAAAGAATACTACAGAAATTAAGACAATTAGTGACGATCTGAGGGGCTGGTGAATTTTTACAAGAACCAGCACTGTCTTTCTTTGCGTCGCAGTTGCGTAATGCGGCTGGACGTAGAAGTGCAAGAGGAAGACGATGGAGTTATTCAGACAAGGTGGTTGCCTTGTCCCTCTACCACCAGAGTCCCCGAGCATATCAGTTCTGCCAGTGCATTTTCACACTTCCATCAATCTCATCACTACGTAGGTGGTTGAGCAATATTGAAGTGAGGCCTGGGTTTCCCCCTAAGATCTTTGAACTTTTGAAAGACAGGGTTGCGGGGATGTCAGAGAGGGATACATTATGTGTAGTCTCCTTTGACGAAATGAGTTTACGTGCAAGCCTCTCTTACAATATTACTGAAGATTCAGTGGAAGGTTTTGAGGACTTTGGATCCCAAGGGAAGACATCAAGGCCTGCCAACCATGCTCTAGTTTTCATGGTTGGAGGCTTGATGGGGAAATGGAAGCAACCTGTAGGTAATTTCTTTCACGGGACTGCACAACGGCTGACAAACTACAAACATTACTCAATGAATGTTTACAGAAGGTCAAGGCTATTGGACTACAGCCTAAGGTCGTTGTTTGTGAACAAGGCCCAAGCAATATTCGACTGTACTCCAAATTGGGTGTGACTGAAGACCATCCTTTCTTCGTCCACGGGGGAACCAATATCAATTGCATGCATGACCCACCCCACTTGTTGAAAAACACTCGCTCAAATTTGGAGAAATATGTTTTTGATGTCAAGGGAGAGGATGGCATAAAAAAACATATCAAATGGGGTAATATTTACACATTTTATGATCATGATTCACAGTTGCCCATTAGAAAAGCCCATAAATTAACCAGAGGCCATTTTGTTTTAAACAGCTTCTCTAAAATGAGAGTCAACAAGGCTGCGCAGGTGCTTAGCCATTCGGTAGCAGCAGGCGTCTACACCTATGCAGCTCTTGGAAAGTTACCTGGGGAGGCTGTTTATACGGCAGAGTTCATTGAAATGGTTGATGGACTGTTTGACTCATTTAACAGCAGGTTTTTCAAGGACCCCAAAATGTTAAGGAGGCCTATTTCTGAAAAGTCTGCGCATAAGTCATTCTTTGAATCATGCTTGACTGTACTCCGAAGCTTGACAGTGCTTGGAGCTAAAAATATGTTGTTTGTCAAGGGATGGCGGCTTGCAATTTCTTGCATTTCACAGCTGTGGCAGCACATAAAGGAAAGCACAGACGCCCGTTTTATGTTTACATCTCGGATCAATCAGGATGTTGTAGAGAATTTGTTCTCCACTATTCGGCGAAAGGGCGGATTCAGAGAAAATCCATCAGCGAAGGAGTTTCGATGTGCTTTCCGGATGGTTATGGTGGCTGAACTGATAAAGCCATCTGTGAGTGCAAACTGTTCCCCCGACTCAGACAGATTTATCTTAACATTGCAAACACTAACAAAAAACAGAGTCAAGAAACCATCTCCATCTATCTCCCATACCAATAAAACAAAACAGCACAATGCAGTCTGCAGCATTTCACTAGATCTCCCTGAAGAGAATACACTAGCTTACATCGCAGGACACATCTGTCACAAAATCATCTCTTCACATGAACTGTCCTCAAAATGCCACACATGCAGAGAAGTTCTATTACGAATGGATGCCACTTTAGTAGATCCTGCACTCATATTCATCCATCACAAAGCATACGACACATCAACGTCTGACTTTGGCTCATTGATGGTGCCTTCGGAATACTTTCTTGGGTTCTGTGAAGTGTGCGAGAAAGTGTTCCGCACAGAATTTGATGATGTTAAGATGACCAGGGATAACATTTCCCATCTAATAAACACAGCAATACATAACACACAGCAATACAAAGACATGAACTTGTGCTGCAATAGAGTCAAGATTAGAATTGAAGCAATCTTTGTGAGTATCCACATGCACTATGGACTCAAATTCAAGAATAGAAAAATGCATAACATGACTGTTAAAAGGAGATGTAAAAAACTTCAAAAAGTGGAACATAAATAAAGTGCATAATTTTCAGACATTATTTATTTGAAGTAATACTATTGTTCAAGTTCGTTCAATTGAGTTTATTGTCATGTGTTCCTGATTGTACAATGAAATTCTTGCTTTGCTTCAGCACAACAGAACATAGTAGGCATTGACTACAAAACAGATCAGTGTGTCCATATACAATTATATAAATTTATACACACATGAATAAATAAACTGATAAAGTGCAAATAACATATAATGGGCTATTAATGTTCAGAGTTTTGTCCGAGCCAAGTTTAATAGCCTGATGGCTGTGGGGAAGTAGCTGTAAAGAATCCATAACGAGGCATCGTTACTTTACTATCTTTATTCATACTGGAGCATTACACATTGCACTAGCTGTACGTGGTCTGTCACAGGAACTAGAGAGCGATCTGTGGGTGGGGAGGTTGTAGATATACTTGTGATATGGGGAGTGGTTAGTAGGTATGAGGTCACTATGTTAAAGGCACATGCATATCTCATCTACATCTTTCCTCTTCGAAACGACAGGCAAATACAATGGTGACATGGCGACCACGGCTCATGCGCTAGGATAGTTAAACAAAATCGCCATAGCGGTCAGGCGGTTTGACAAGACGTCCCGCCCGGGTTCGCGTCTCGCCATCCACCCTTCCTGCAGGAGGAAGAGGCACCGGCGGGGACAGACGAACCTGAAAGGGGGAAACGGGAGGAGACGGAGGAGACCGCGGCACCGAACCCGGAGGTGATGCGAGATCAGGACCGGGAAGAGCGCGGGCAGGCGAGCGAGGACTAGTCGGAGCGGGGTGGAACGGAAGGGGCTGAGGAGGAGCAGAACGTTGCATGTCAGGAAGGACGGGCAGAGCAACGCCCTGACGCGAAACAGGCAGTGGGGGAGCAAAGGGATCCGCGGCAGGAGGACGCGGCTCGTTGACGAGCCGAAGGTGCTGGCGGGACCGTCGGTAAATGGCTCCAGCGTGGTCGACGAGATAGGACCTGGGCGACCCCGCAGAGCCGACGACGGTAGCGAGCTTGGAGTGACCGGGAGCGGTCTGCATACAGACAACTTGACCGCGGAAGAGGCGCGGCAGCGGGTGGCAGGACCTGTCATGGGAACGCTTTTGGACGTCGTGCCTGAAGGCAATTCGTTTCTGAACCGCCGCAGGTGGGAGGATGGAGGGTATGAGGGAGCGCTGGGCCACAGGGAGCGGGAGTCTGGTAGCGCGAGACATGAGCCGCTGAGCAGGTGAACCCATGGCAGAGTCGCGGGAAATGTTGCGGAGGTTGAGGAGGGCCAGATGGAAGTCGGAGTTAATGCCACCACACTGTTCCAGCAGGTGCTTCGCGCTGCAGACTGCGCGCTCGGCCAAACCGTTGCTTTGCGGGTACTCCGGGCTGCTGGTGAAATGGCGGAAGTTCCATCTGGAAGCGAACGCTTTAAACTCGGAGCTCGTGAACTGGCTGCCATTGTCCGACTGCAGGCTTGCCGGGGGGCCAAAAGTGCCAAAATGAGGGTACAACCTATCGATGACGGCCGAAGAGGTTATGGAATGCAGCCGGTCGACCACAAACCAGCTGGAGTAGGAGTCAACGAGAACCAGGAAGTGTTTGCCCCGCCACTCGAAAATGTCGGCGGCAAGCGCCATCCAGGGCAGTTCGGGCGCGGGCTGCTGTAGAAGCGGCTGACGCTGCTGGTGGGGGGCGCGGCTGTTGCAGGTGGAACACGAGGAGACCCTCTCCCGGATGTATTTGGCCATATCCGGTCAATAGAACTGGCTCCTGGCGAGAGACACGGTGGCTTCAGCCCCAGGATGACCGCGGTGAGCGACTTGAAAATAGTGGTCGTGCAGCGCCGCGGGCACGACCACCTTGTGACCCTTCACCTCCACGCCGTCGTGCAGTACGAGCTCGTCACGGACCAGGAAGTAGGGCACGGCACCAGCCGGCAATGCCGAACGACGGTCAGGCCAGCCCTGCCGGATGACGGCAGACAGCTGTTGCAGGGCAGGGTCATTGGTAGTGTGTTCAACCAGGGACTTCATCTGCTGTGAGGGGACGATGTTCAATTGTAGCACCAATAGCTCAGACATTTCATATTGGTGGCGAGCGGTGGACGTCAGCGGGGCGCGAGACAACGTGTCGGCCACGAACATGTCCTTGCCCTTGCGATAAACCACCGTGAACGTGAAGCGCTGGAGCTGCAGCATCATGCGCTGCAGGCGTGATGAGGCCACATGGATCGACTTGTTGAGGATGGTGACAAGAGGCTGATGGTCAGTTTCAACGGTGAAAGTGTTGCCCACGATGTAGTCCCGGAATTTGGAGCAGGCAAACACCACGGCCAGTAGCTCCTTCTCGATCTGCGCGTAGTGCTGTTCGGTGGCGGTCATGGTGCGGGACGCGAAGGAGACAGGCAGCTGCAGGCCGTCATGGACCTGGAGACAGGCGGCACCGAGTCCGAACTGAGAGGCGTCGCAGGTGAGGACAATGGGACGCTGCAGGTCAAAGAACTTGAGCGTGGGGGTGCTGATCAGCTTAGACTTAAGAATGTCGAATGCCTTCTGATGGTTGGGTAACCAAAGCCAGGACGTGTCCTTTTTTATCAGATCCCTCAGGGGAGCGCTGAGCTCGCTGAGGTCGGGGATGAACTTCCCCAGGTAGTTTACCAAGCCTAGGAAGCGTTGCAGGCCTGCCACATTGGTAGGAGGGGGCATCCCTGAAATGGCAGCCGTTTTCTGCGGGTCTGGCTTTAACCCCTCAGCGGTGAATACATGTCCAACATAGGTGACCTCCGGGACGCGGAATCGGCACTTCTTGGGGTTCAGTTTCAAGTTGATTTGCCAGGCCCGGTCCAGGACCTGGCGGAGGTTGACATCGTGTTCGGCAACGTCCTTACCGTAAACGAGGATGTCGTCAACAATTATGGCGCATGGTAGACCTAAAAACAACTGCTCCATTGTCCGCTGAAATACTTCGCTGGCAGAGTTGATTCCGAATGGCATTCGGAGGAACCGAAACCTTCCGTAGGGGGTGGCGAAAGTTGTCAAAATGGACGACCGCTTGTCCAGTGGTATCTGCCAGAAGGAGCTTTTGGCATCGAGGACAGAAAAAACCGTTGCTGGACCAACCTGTGCAGCGAGTTCTTCCACCGTTCTCATAGGGTAGTGAGGGCGTCTAATGGCCAGGTTGAGGTCTTTGGGGTTGATGCAGATGCGTATCTCGCTCATGTCCTTTTTAGCAGCAACAACCATGGAAGAGACCCAGCTGGTGGGCTCGACGACCGCCTTTAGGATGCCCATTTGTACCATACTGTGTAGTGTCGCCTCCACTCTGTCCCTCATGGCGAAGGAGACACGGTGAGGAGCATGGACCACAGGAACGATCTTACGGTCCACTACAATCTTGTAGCTGCAGGGTAGTTTGCCTAGCTTATCATCAAAGCGGTCGGGATAATCAGCCAGCGGGTCCATAAGAGTCTGCACCTGGTGGATGTCACGGTGGAAGTACACCAGTCCCATTTCCTGGCATGCCCGGATCCCCAACAGGGGAATGCATTTTTGATCGAGGAGATAGAAGGTGAGGGGCCGAGAGGTCTCTAGTATCTTACAGCGTAGCGTGGCCTTGCCCACAGGAGTAAGAATCTCCCCACCGTAGGCATGCAAGGTTGAGCTCTGGGAAAATATCTGCTCATTAGTTCTTATCTGGTTGAAAAGAGACGTTGACATTACGTTGGCCACAGCCCCCGTGTCAATCTTAGCAGTGAAGGTCGAGTTGTTCACAGTGACTAGCACAGAAGGGTCCGTTATCATAGCAGGTGCGTCCAACACGGTAAACAAGTTGGTCTCCCCCTGAGAGGAGTCAGATGCAGAAACAGACTGTTCATCGAAATAACACTGGGAGCTGAGCGCACTGTCAGCTTGTAGAAGGTTGTTTAAATTTCCCCTTCGAGCAGCGACAGGCTTCCCACGGGAACGACAAGCCGCAGCAAAATGGTTCAATTTTTTGCAGACATTACACGTTTTACCCAAGGCAGGGCACACATTGTATTGATGAGTCGTGAAGTTGCAATTAGGGCACCTTTGCCGGGTACCTCCCCCTGTAGCAGCACCGAACCCCGGGGCGCGTCCCCCTCGAGCAGCGAGCGACCCCGGGGGTCGCGACTGGGGTGTGTTTATGAGATGACTGGGAGTGCTGGCAAAGTTGATCGCCTGTTCAGCCGGCGCCGCCGCCGAGGAAACAGCATCAGCTAAGCGAGTAGCGTGCATGGCATCTGTTAAAGTCAGATCCGGCTTGCGCAGAAGTTCGGCCCTGAGCTTCTCATCACGGAGACCGTAAACCAGAAGGTCCCTGAGAATCTCATCGGGGTTCCACGCGTGGAGGCGGCAGCGCCTGCCGAGGTGCCGCAGCGCAATGACATAGTTCTCAGCAGATTCCCCAGGGAGCTGACGCCGCGCGAACAGTTTAAAACGTTCTAAGATGCAATTTGTCGGAATATCACAAATAGCATCAAACTTAGCCACCATACATACCGGGTCCCGAGCTGATTCGCCATCAGCGTAGACGAAGAAGTCAGAGCGAGTCAGGGCCTCGGGACCAGCCAAGTTGAGAAGCAAGGATGCTTTGAGATCGGCGGTGGCGGCAGGATGAGCGATCGTGAAATAGTGTTCAAAGTCACGTTTGAATACGTCCCATCGAAGGGCGATGTCTAAATCGAAAACGAGCACATCGGGCTTGCGGGCAGAAGAGGCCATGACAAAGAAATAGGAGGGTGGGGGAAACAAAAAACAGGGACAAAATTAAATGATAAACCGATAAACAGGAGGCGCAAGGTAAGTTATTCGACACCATGTAAAGAATCCATAATCCAGGTTCAGGATTAGCTACTGTAGATGAGATATGCATGTGCCTTTAACATAGTGACCTCATACCTACTAACCACTCCCCATATCACAAGTATATCTACAACCTCCCCACCCACAGATCGCTCTCTAGTTCCTGTGACAGACCACGTACAGCTAGTGCAATGTGTAATGCTCCAGTATGAATAAAGATAGTAAAGTAACGATGCCTCGTTATGGATTCTTTACAGCTACTTCCCCACAGCCATCAGGCTATTAAACTTGGCTCGGACAAAACTCTGAACATTAATAGCCCATTATATGTTATTTGCACTTTATCAGTTTATTTATTCATGTGTGTATAAATTTATATAATTGTATATGGACACACTGATCTGTTTTGTAGTCAATGCCTACTATGTTCTGTTGTGCTGAAGCAAAGCAAGAATTTCATTGTACAATCAGGAACACATGACAATAAACTCAATTGAACGAACTTGAACAATAGTATTACTTCAAATAAATAATGTCTGAAAATTATGCACTTTATTTATGTTCCACTTTTTGAAGTTTTTTACATCTCCTTTTAACAGTCATGTTATGCATTTTTCTATTCTTGAATTTGAGTCCATAGTGCATGTGGATACTCACAAAGATTGCTTCAATTCTAATCTTGACTCTATTGCAGCACAAGTTCATGTCTTTGTATTGCTGTGTGTTATGTATTGCTGTGTTTATTAGATGGGAAATGTTATCCCTGGTCATCTTAACATCATCAAATTCTGTGCGGAACACTTTCTCGCACACTTCACAGAACCCAAGAAAGTATTCCGAAGGCACCATCAATGAGCCAAAGTCAGACGTTGATGTGTCGTATGCTTTGTGATGGATGAATATGAGTGCAGGATCTACTAAAGTGGCATCCATTCGTAATAGAACTTCTCTGCATGTGTGGCATTTTGAGGACAGTTCATGTGAAGAGATGATTTTGTGACAGATGTGTCCTGCGATGTAAGCTAGTGTATTCTCTTCAGGGAGATCTAGTGAAATGCTGCAGACTGCATTGTGCTGTTTTGTTTTATTGGTATGGGAGATAGATGGAGATGGTTTCTTGACTCTGTTTTTTGTTAGTGTTTGCAATGTTAAGATAAATCTGTCTGAGTCGGGGGAACAGTTTGCACTCACAGATGGCTTTATCAGTTCAGCCACCATAACCATCCGGAAAGCACATCGAAACTCCTTCGCTGATGGATTTTCTCTGAATCCGCCCTTTCGCCGAATAGTGGAGAACAAATTCTCTACAACATCCTGATTGATCCGAGATGTAAACATAAAACGGGCGTCTGTGCTTTCCTTTATGTGCTGCCACAGCTGTGAAATGCAAGAAATTGCAAGCCGCCATCCCTTGACAAACAACATATTTTTAGCTCCAAGCACTGTCAAGCTTCGGAGTACAGTCAAGCATGATTCAAAGAATGACTTATGCGCAGACTTTTCAGAAATAGGCCTCCTTAACATTTTGGGGTCCTTGAAAAACCTGCTGTTAAATGAGTCAAACAGTCCATCAACCATTTCAATGAACTCTGCCGTATAAACAGCCTCCCCAGGTAACTTTCCAAGAGCTGCATAGGTGTAGACGCCTGCTGCTACCGAATGGCTAAGCACCTGCGCAGCCTTGTTGACTCTCATTTTAGAGAAGCTGTTTAAAACAAAATGGCCTCTGGTTAATTTATGGGCTTTTCTAATGGGCAACTGTGAATCATGATCATAAAATGTGTAAATATTACCCCATTTGATATGTTTTTTTATGCCAT
The DNA here is from genome assembly GCA_038087875.1 of Malacoraja senta. NCBI lineage: Eukaryota > Metazoa > Chordata > Chondrichthyes > Rajiformes > Rajidae > Malacoraja > Malacoraja senta. Next base: position 14,654 of record JAXLNO010003325.1, read on the forward strand.
CCTCTCCCTTGACATCAAAAACATATTTCTCCAAATTTGAGCGAGTGTTTTTCAACAAGTGGGGTGGGTCATGCATGCAATTGATATTGGTTCCCCCGTGGACGAAGAAAGGATGGTCTTCAGTCACACCCAATTTGGAGTACAGTCGAATATTGCTTGGGCCTTGTTCACAAACAACGACCTTAGGCTGTAGTCCAATAGCCTTGACCTTCTGTAAACATTCATTGAGTAATGTTTGTAGTTTGTCAGCCGTTGTGCAGTCCCGTGAAAGAAATTACCTACAGGTTGCTTCCATTTCCCCATCAAGCCTCCAACCATGAAAACTAGAGCATGGTTGGCAGGCCTTGATGTCTTCCCTTGGGATCCAAAGTCCTCAAAACCTTCCACTGAATCTTCAGTAATATTGTAAGAGAGGCTTGCACGTAAACTCATTTCGTCAAAGGAGACTACACATAATGTATCCCTCTCTGACATCCCCGCAACCCTGTCTTTCAAAAGTTCAAAGATCTTAGGGGGAAACCCAGGCCTCACTTCAATATTGCTCAACCACCTACGTAGTGATGAGATTGATGGAAGTGTGAAAATGCACTGGCAGAACTGATATGCTCGGGGACTCTGGTGGTAGAGGGACAAGGCAACCACCTTGTCTGAATAACTCCATCGTCTTCCTCTTGCACTTCTACGTCCAGCCGCATTACGCAACTGCGACGCGTAGAAAGACAGTGCTGGTTCTTGTAAAAATTCACCAGCCCCTCTGATCAAGTCACTAATTGTCTTAATTTCTGTAGTATTCTTTTTCATTGATAATTTAATCTGTTGTACTCTTTTTTTGAGGGGGAAAGTACGCTGTCTTTCCTTCTTCAGAGCTCTGCTGTCATTCACATTTGGTGTGGATTGAAGATCAGGTTTTTCAGGAGTTGTAGAGACATTGCTGGGTTCTTTACGATGAATGTTGTCTGCAGCTGAGCAGTAAGAATGTTCGGCCAGTATGTTGTGTGACACTGCCAAGACAAAAAAAATGAGAAAGGGAAAAAGAAATGTCAAGCATTCTAATGAAAAAGATGAAGCACATACATGTAAATAAATCAGCATCTACTAATAATTATAATTAAATATAGATGTGATGCACCAATTTCAATCTACCAGAAGAAAAGTTAAATCAATTTAAATGTTGTATGAATTATGCTTGAGGAAGCTTTAAATGGATGTTCTTACTTTAATTAAATACTAGTACGCATTCCATCAGCCCACACTGTGTAGTCTTACGTGTGATTATAGTTTTGTGAACATTTCACAAATGAAAATAAAAGTACCATACATGCCATTACATATTGACCATTGGCAATTATATCAGTTTGGATATAACTTTTTAATATTTAGCCAAAGTGAGAGAATATATTTTATTTTAAAAATGAGAAAATTACTTGCCTCTTTGCTGTTTTAAAGGCGTTGGTGAGGATGGGAGGTTCTCATTCTTCCTCTTGAGTAACCTGCGTTGGGAAGACAGACGTTTTGGCGGGTTAGGAATGTCAAAGAGCGTTGGAACTGCATTCCAATTTAGCCTGTTCTTGGTCTGCTTGTTGGAAAACTGGTCAAGTTCAAAGTGTAAAGAACAAAGACAACAGTTGGCTGACAAGTACTCCGGAGTTCAGTTCAGGAGATCTTGTCGACGAGTATTCTGGACCCACTGTTGACATCTGAAATTACAGAACATATCATTTAGGATTAACTACATGCCTGCAGAATGGATGATGTATCACTTAAGTGCAATTGTTTTCAGTTGTGTGGAGAGACCTGTATATTGAAGATGCATTTTGCCTCTAATATGTCAATTTACCTTAAATGTAGAAGAGAATATTAAAAACTTCTTACAAAGACCATTAAGTATTTTCTTTCGATCCTCTTTTGGACCTAAGGCATAGCAGGGCTGCCAACTCTCACACAGAGGGAAGGGAGGGAGAGAGGGAAGGGAGGGAGGGAAAGAACGGAGAGGGAGAGAGGGAGGGAGATCGAGAGAAGAGAGGGGAGAGAGAGATCGAGAGAAGGGGAGAGAGAGAGATCGATTCTGACTCCGCGGTGTTTTCAATCCAGCGCCGCCCGCCCGCGGCGGGACGCCCTCAGACCGCAGATCCTCGATGTTGGTGGTCGGCGGTCACAGCACTCCGGAGCGGCGACCCGGCAAGGCATCGGCCGCTCCGTGTTGGTGTCCCAGCGCTGAGAGAGAGAAGGAGAAAGAGAGAGAAGGGGAAAGAGAGAGAAGGGGAGAGGGAGAAGGAGGAGAGGGAGAAGGGGGAGAGGGAGAAGGGGGAGAGGGAGAAGGGGAAGAGGGAGAAGGGGGAGTGGGAGAAGGGGGAGAGGGAGAGTGGAACGATGGCACGTTATAAGGCGCAGCCGTCCCATTCCGGCCAAAGATTATAGAGCAGAGCTCCTCTAGTATCTTTGATTCCGACCGCCGCCGCCGAACCCCCCGCCCCACCATTGCACCCAAAGATTATAGAGCGAGTGGAGTTTTATAATCTTTGATTGCACCCTTCTTCACGGCGGGCTTGTGATCTTTGCTTGTGGTGTCTCGACAATTCGAGGGACATAACGGGTAACAGCCGCCGCGTTCCCGGACTCGAATCTGAGCTCGAAAAATCTGGTGGTCACTGGGCCTAATGTGTCCATAACGTGGGCCATATTTTGGAGACCCCTGCCTTACAAGAACAAAACCAAAAACGTACAGAAGTGTTACAATTATTGGCTTCATTATTGGTAAATAAAGATCTATTAAAACTAATTCTAATAACTTTCTAATGTACCGACAAACCTAGTTTCCCAATGACCGATGATGGGAGAACAGAAAATAACATTTTCAGTTCAGAATAAAATCGACATATGTCAAATATAATATATTTTCTCACCTTTCTTTTTTATCGGGGAACCTAAAGAATGACAGGTCGGGTCGTTTACATTGACGATTAGAGCAATTGATAGCAGAGCAGTGAGATGAAGATTTAGATGTAGATGCCATGACTGTAGTCGAGGCACGCCGGTAAAATGGCGTCGACAACCACCCATGGCATACTACCCTTTTTTCGCTGAGTGGCGCATCTTGCTCTGCTATATAATCTTTGGTGAAGAGCAGGTAAGGATAAAAGCACTGCCATGCAGCGGGAGGCAGGAATGCAGCCAGTGATGCATGCATTCCCTTTAATGCAGCCAGTGATGCATGCATTCCCATTAATGCAGCCAGTGATGCATGCATTCCCTTTAATGCAGCCAGTGATGCATGCATTCCCTTTGATGCAGCCAGTGATGCATGCCTTCTCCTTAATGCAGCCAGTGATGCATGCATTCCCTTTAATGCAGCCAGTGATGCATGCATTGCCTTTAATGCAGCCAGTGACGCATGCACTCCCTTTAATGCAGCCAGTGACGCATGCATTCCCTTTAATGCAGCCAGTGACGCATTCATTCCCTTTAATGCCGCCAGTGGCGCATGCATTCCCTTTAATGCAGCCAGTGACGCATGCATTCCCTTTAATGCAGCCAGTGACGCATGCATTCCCTTTAATGCAGCCAGTGACGCATGCATTCACTTTAATGCAGCCAGTGAAGCATGCATTCCCTTTAATGCAGCCAGTGATGCATGCATTCCCTTAAATGCAGCCAGTGATGCATGCATTCCATTTAATGCAGCCAATGATGCATGCATTCCCTTTAATGCAGCCAATGATGCATGCATTCCCTTTAATGCAGCCAATGATGCATGCATTCCCTTTAATGCAGCCAGTTATGCATGCATTCCATTTAATGCAGCCAATGATGCATGCATTCCCTTTCATGCAACCAGTGATGCATGCATGCCCTTTAATGCAGCAGGGGGAACATGCACAGGTGCTTGCAGGCCGATCCCCGCATTTTATAATTCACACTATATTCACACTTAATATAGCCCTTCAGGCAGATTTCTGTCTTATTTCCAAACCATTTCCCCAAACTCACGAAGCCGACCTTGCGTGACAACGGTGTGGATGTGGGGAGCCCAGACCGGCCAAAACAGGCCCTTCGGCCCATTCCCCCCCCCCTGCCAGCCCGCAGTTGGTATTGTGTGAATCAGGTCTACGTTCGCCCAAATCCCCTCTAGCAGAGAGAGAGAGAGACAGAGAGACAGAGAGAGAAAGAGAGGCAGAGAGAAAGAGGGACAGCGAGAGAGAAACAGAGAGACAGAGTGATACAGTGTGGAAACAGGCCCTTTGGCCCAACTTGACACACTGGCCTACATGCCCCATCTACACTAGTCCCACATGCTGCCCGCGTTTGGCCCATATCCCTCCAAACCTGTCCTATCCATGTACCTGTCCAAGTGTTGTTATAGTCCCAGCCTCAGCTGCCTCCTCCGGCAGCTCGTTCCATACACCCACCACCCTCTGTGTGGAAAAGTTGCCCCTCAGATTCCTATTCAAATTTCCCCACCCCCGCCTCTCTCACCTTAAATCCATGTCCTCTGATCCTCGATTCCCCTATTCTGGGCAAGAGACTCTGTGTGTCTACCCGATCTATTCCTCTTGTGATTTTGTACAAATCTATATGATCACCCCTCATCCTCCTGCGCTCCAAGGAATAGAGTCCCAGCCTGCACCAACCTCTCCCTGTAGCTCAGGCCCCTCGAGTCCCGGCAACATCCTAGTAAATCTTCTCCGCGCCCTTTCCAAACTCAATAACATCTTTCCTGTAACACAGTGCTCAGAACTGAACGCAATACTCTAAACACAACCTCACCAACGTCTTGTACAACTGCAACGTGACCTCCCAACTTCTAGACTCAATACAGAGAGAGAGAAAGAGACATAGATACAGAGACAGAGACAGAGACAGAGAGAGAGAGAGAGAGAGAGAGAGAGAGAGAGAGAGAGAGAGAGCGAGATAAGGAGAGAGAGAGAGAGAGAGAGAGAGAGAGAGAGAGAGAGAGAGAGACAGACAGAGAGGGAGAGAGAGAAAGAGGGAGAGGGAGAGAGAGAAAGAGGGAGAGAGAGAGTGAAAGAGAGACCGACACAGAGAGAGAGACAGAGAAACACAGAGACATAGAGAGAGACAGAGAGAGAGAAAGACATAGAGGGACAGAGACAGACAGAGAGAGAGAGAGAGAGAGAGAGAGAGAGGGTGACAGAGAGACGGAGAGAGACCGAGTGAGAGACAGAGAGAGAGACAGAGAGAGACAGAGAGAAAGACAGAGAGAGAGATAGGTAGGGAGAGAGAGAGAGAGACAGGGAGACAGAGAGAGAGAGAGAGAGAGCATTTTTGCTGTTTTTCCCACTGTTTTGTGGGAAACACTGCGGTGAGGTGAACGAGTACATACCGGGGGAAATACAAGAGAGAGACAAATGTTGACTTTTTTCCTCTTTTCTTTTCTACAGATGTGAACAATGAAGGAGGATATAGGACCAGGCACCTGCTGCTGCTGATGCTGCTAGATGGTCAGCCAGGCATGCAGAAAAATCCATTTTTTGGCCTTTTCCCTGTGCTGGCTGGCTGGCAAGGTGCTTTTAAGCCTTTAATGCATCACAGAGCCATGAGGGAATACTTGCTGCAATTTGACCAGCTTTGTGGGGCCAATAATGCATACTCATAATCTATCTATCTATCTATCTATCTATCTCTCTCTCTCTCTCTCTCTCTCTCTCTCTCTCTCTCTCTCTCTCTCTCTCTCTCTCTCTCTCTCTCCCTCTCCTTTGTTCTCTCCATCCCTTCATCCCCCCCTCCTTTGTTCTCTCCATCCCTTCATCCCCCCTCCTTTGTTCTCTCCATCCCTTCATCCCCCCCTCCTTTGTTCTCTCCATCCCTTCATCCCCCCTCCTTTGTTCTCTCCATCCCTTCATCCCCCCCTCCTTTGTTCTCTCCATCCCTTCATCCCCCCCTCCTTTGTTCTCTCCATCCCTTCATCCCCCCCTCCTTTGTTCTCTCCATCCCTTCATCCCCCCCTCCTTTGTTCTCTCCATCCCTTCATCCCCCCCTCCTTTGTTCTCTCCATCCCTTCATCCCCCCTCCTTTGTTCTCTCCATCCCTTCATCCCCCCCCTCCTTTGTTCTCTCCATCCCTTCATCCTCCCCCCCTCCTTTGTTCTCTCCATCCCTTCATCCCCCCTCCTTTGTTCTCTCCATTCCAACCTCAATGCCCCAAAAAACAACAACAAAACACCCGGAACCAAAACTGCGGCGTTTCGCCCTCCACCCGGACGCCTGAGACCCGCCGTCCCACTTTGCCAGCGCCGGTGCGCCGATCTAAAGCGTCCCCCCTTTCCCCGGAAGCGCCTTTGTGGACGAGAGGTTCACCACCCGACCGGAAGTGGTGCGGGAATCCAGCTGTGAAGAGCAGGTAAGGATAAAAGTGCTGTCATGCAGCGGGTGGCAGCAATGCAGCCAGTGACGCATGCATTGCCTTTAATGCAGCCAGTGATGCATGCATTCCCTTTAATGCAGCCAGTGATGCATGCATTCCCTTTAATGCAGCCAGTGATGCATGCATTCCCTTTAATGCAGCCAGTGATGCATGCATTCCCTTTAATGCAGCCAGTGATGTATGCATTCCCTTTAATGCAGCCAGTGATGCGTGCATTCCCTTTAATGCAGCCAGTGATGCATGCATTCCCTTTAATGCAGCCAGTGATGCATGCATTCCCTTTAATGCAGCCAGTGATGCGTGCATTCCATTTAATGCAGCCAGTGATGCATGCATTCCCTTTAATGCAGCCAGTGATGCATGCATTCCCTTTAATGCAGCCAGTGATGCATGCATTCCCTTTAATGCAGCCAGTGATGCATGCATTCTCTTTAATGCAGCCAGTGACGCATGCATTCCCTTCAATGCAGCCAGCGATGCATGCATCGCCTTTAATGCAGCCAGTGACGCATGCATTCCCTTTAATGCAGCCAGTGACGCATGCATTCCCTTTATTGCAGCCAGTGAAGCATGCATTCCCTTTAATGCAGCCAGTGATGCATGCATTCCCTTTAATGCAGCCAGTGATGCATGCATTCCCTTTAATGCAGCCAGTGATGCGTGCATTCCATTTAATGCAGCCAGTGATGCATGCATTCCCTTTAATGCAGCCAGTGATGCATGCATTCCCTTTAATGCAGCCAGTGATGCATGCATTCCCTTTAATGCAGCCAGTGATGCATGCATTCTCTTTAATGCAGCCAGTGACGCATGCATTCCCTTCAATGCAGCCAGCGATGCATGCATCGCCTTTAATGCAGCCAGTGACGCATGCATTCCCTTTAATGCAGCCAGTGACGCATGCATTCCCTTTATTGCAGCCAGTGAAGCATGCATTCCCTTTAATGCAGCCAGTGATGCATGCATTCCCTTTAATGCAGCCAGTGATGCATGCATTCCCTTTAATGCAGCCAGTGATGCATGCATTCCCTTTAATGCAGCCAGTGATGCATGCATTCCCTTTAATGCAACCAGTGATGCATGCATGCCCTTTAATGCAGCAGGGGGGAGATGCACACGCACTTGCAGACCGATCCCCGCATTTTATAATTCACACTATATTCACACTTAATATAGCCCTTAAGGCCGATTTCTGTCTTATTTCCAAACCATTTCCCCAAACCCCTCCCCAAACTCACGAAGCCGACCTTGCGTGACAACGGTGTGGATGTGGGGAGTCCAGACCGGCCAAAACAGGCCCTTCGGCCCATTCCCCCCCCTGCCAGCCCGCAGTTGGTATTGTGTGAATCGGGTCTACGTTCACCCAAATCCCCTCTAGCAGAGAGAGAGAGAGACAGAGAGAGAAAGAGAGGCAGAGAGAAAGAGGGACAGAGAGAGAGAAACAGAGAGACAGAGTGATACAGCGCGGAAACAGGCCCTTTGGCCCAACTTGACACACTGGCTGACATGCCCCATCTATACTAGTTCCACATGCTGCCTGCGATTGGCCCATATCCCTCCAAACCTGTCCTATCCATGTACCTGTCCAAGTGTTGTTATAGTCCCAGCCTCAGCTGCCTCCTCCGGCAGCTCGTTCCATACACCCACCACCCTCTGTGTGGAAAAGTTGCCCCTCAGGTTCCTATTCAAATTTCCCCACCCCCGCCTCTCTCACCTTAAATCCATGTCCTCTGATCCTCGATTCCCCTACTCTGGGCAAGAGACTCTGTGTGTCTACACGATCCATTCCTCTTGTGATTTTGTACACATCTATATGATCACCCCTCATCCTCCTGCGCTCCAAGGAATAGAGTCCCAGCCTGCCCCAACCTCTCCCTGTACCTCAGGCCCCTCGAGTCCCAGCAACATCCTAGTAAATCTTCTCCGCGCCCTTTCCAAACTCAATGACCTTTCCTGTAACACGGTGCTCAGAACTGAACGCAATACTCTAAACACAACCTCACCAACGTCTCGTACAACTGCAACGTGACCTCCCAACTTCTAAACTCAATACAGAGAGAGAGAGACAGGGACAGAGACAGAGACAGAGAGAGAGAGAGAGAGAGAGAGAGAGAGAGAGAGAGAGAGAGAGAGAGAGAGAGAGAGAGAGAGGGAGAGAGAGAGAGAGAAAGAAAAAAAATAAAAAATAAAATAGGGAGAGAGAGAGTGAAAGAGAGACCGACACAGAGCGAGAGACAGAGAAACACAGACATAGAGAGAGAGACAGAGAGTGAGAGAGACATAGAGGGACACAGAGACAGACAGAGAGAGATGGAGAGAGAGAGGGAGACAGAGAGACGGAGAGAGACAGAGAGACAGACAGACAGAGAGAGAGACAGGTAGAGAGAGAGAGAGACAGGGAGACAGAGAGACAGGTAGAGAGAGAGAGAGAGAGAGAGAGAGAGAGTGAGACAGAGACAGAGAGAGAGAGAGAGCATTTTTGCTGTTTTTCCCACTGTTTTGTGGGAAACATTGCGGTGTTGTGAGCGAGTACATACCGGGGGGGAAACTACAAGAGAGAGACAAATGTTGACTTTTTTCCTCTTTTCTTTTCTACAGATGTGAACAATGAAGGAGGATATAGGACCAAGCACCTGCTGCTGCTGATGCTCCTGTGGAAAACAAAGAATTTTGCTCTGAAACTGGAGCCAAGTTGTATTAAAGTGGGTGGGTCTTGCAATGAAATAAAAATAAATTCATCAAATCAAACACTTGACTTATGATTATTATGATCATCACACATTGAGGCCTGAGGGCTAGTAAAGGCCTGATGAGCCTTAGGGGCACATCCTGGGCTAGTACAGGGCCTGATTGGCCAAAGGGACACTTAAGCAACTATTTTTGGTGGGGTGTAATCTGAGTTTTGAGTAGTCACCTTTGACTATTATGATCATCACACACTGAGGGTGGTGGCTGGGGAGGGCTAGTGTGGGGGCAGAGAACAGTGTGGGGGGGACAGAACAGTGGGTACAGAGAACATGCCTGATTGGCAGAAGGGTCACCTCCTGGGCTAGCACAGATGGGCCGAATGAGGGAATGCTTTCTGCAATTTTTCCAGCCAGCCTTGGGCCTAAAATAGATTCTGAGCCAGGCACGCAGAAAAATCCATTTTTTGGCCTTTTCCCTGTGCTGGCTGGCTGGCTGGCTGGCAAGGTGCTTTTAAGCCTTTAATGCATCACAGAGCCATGAGGGAATACTTGCTGCAATTTGACCAGCTTTGTGGGGCCAATAATGCATTCTCATAATCTCTCTCTCTCTCTCTCTCCCCCCCCCCGTGTGTCCCTCCACCAGTACCACCACAGTGTGTCCCTCCATCAGTACCACCACAGTGTGTCCCTCCATCAGTACCACCACAGTGTGTCCCTCCATCAGTACCACCACCAGTGTGTCCCTCCATCAGTACCACCACAGTGTGTCCCTCCATCAGTACCACCACAGTGTGTCCCTCCATCAGTACCACCACAGTGTGTCACTCCATCAGTACCACCACAGTGTGTCCCTCCATCAGTACCACCACAGTGTGTCCCTCCATCAGTACCACCACAGTGTGTCCCTCCATCAGTACCACCACAGTGTGTCCCTCCATCAGTACCACCATAGTGTGTCCCTCCATCAGTACCACCACAGTGTGTCCCTCCATCAGTACCACCACAGTGTGTCCCTCCATCAGTACCACCACCAGTGTGTCCCTCCATCAGTACCACCACAGTGTGTCCCTCCATCAGTACCACCACAGTGTGTCCCTCCATCAGTACCACCACAGTGTGTCACTCCATCAGTACCACCACAGTGTGTCCCTCCATCAGTACCACCACAGTGTGTCCCTCCATCAGTACCACCACAGTGTGTCCCTCCATCAGTACCACCACAGTGTGTCCCTCCATCAGTACCACCATAGTGTGTCCCTCCATCAGTACCACCACAGTGTGCCCCTCCATCAGTACCATCCACAGTGTGTCCCTCCTTCAGTACCACCACAGTGTGTCACTGCGTCAGTTCTGCCCCATCTTTATCCCTCCATCAGTACTATCCCACTGTGTGTCACCCCATCAGTGGACGGAGAGAGGACAGCCCAGAGAGGGGGAATAGAGAGCGTAGGAGAGAGAGTAACAGTTCAGAGAGAGTGACAGCAGTAAGGATGGAGGGAGAGAGAAAGAGGGGAGGGAGAGGTGCTGCATCATTCGCCGTTTTATTTAGGATTAGGACAATTCTGAGGCGGCAATGTTTCTGTTCTCTGAGTGTCCTGAGTCTTTGGGTCGTTCCTCCACAGAGGTGATGAAGGCAGAGAATGTTATTGTCCCATGGTATAGTCAGATCTATTCCAGGCAAGCAGGGAGTGAATGGTTCCCGGGGTCAGTCAGCGGGAGTGTGGGGTTGAGGTCACAGTCAGTGAAGCCGCGATCATATTGAGTGGTGAAGCAGAGTGGAGGGGGGGGGGCATTTTAGTTCGAGGTGATGTGTTGAACTAATTCCTCAACCCGTGGACAAAGGTCGCCCAGTCCAGTCCACCTTCAAACTGGGCACCAGAAGCCCTGAGAGGGTCCCTGGAATTTGGCATTGCCTTGCTGAGTGAAACGGATTGAAGGAAATCAGACAAACAACATGAGGTGGAGAGTTGGATCTGATGGAGTTTGAAACAATATCCCCTTTGCTGGAACAATGCCGCCGCTCCCAATTTCCATCCCTCAGTATCTATCGCCACAATTCCCAGTCTTTGGTGTTTCTCAATCAATTCCCTGATTAAATCACAACCTGTCTCAGCAGGGATTTCACTGGGCTGATGTCATCTGTTTGTGAATCATTTCTAAATCTCTATTTTTAAACTCTGTTGAAACTTCACTGTCCCGGTGGAGACGGAAAATGGTATAAAATCTCCAGGAATGTTCTGTCCCAGCATTTCATTCCGAGACATTACCGGTAGCTCACGGGGACACGTCGCCGGGCAGAGACAATGTGGGAAAAGCTTTATGAATATTACAGTGTGCAGAAAGTCCTGTACGTGATCATTGCTGCCGTTGGAGTCCCTGGTAAGTGAGCAGAACAATTCAAGTTTTATAACTCCATCCGTGTGTTAACTGGTGTTGACCTGATTCTCATCATGTTACAAGTTCCCAACTGATAATCGTTGTACAAGAATATGTGAAGAATATCAATCCTCTCAGTGAAATATTTGTGAATTAACGCTGCTGTGATTTGTCTTATTTTCAGACAGCTGAAACTAACCCTCTTTTTCTCTCACTGCTGCCGGCCGGGAGCCACTAGAATGTTGTTCTTGCCTTCAGTGGGACCTTGCCCAGAGTTGTCCCAGTGCTCGGGACAGGCAGGCAGGCAGGCAGCTCTCCGGGACGGTGTGATTGGGAGAGGGGTTCACATTGTGAAGTTCACTGTGTCTGAGTTATTGATCAGAGTGAACAGCCGCTCCCTGTGGACACTGTGTCCCACTGTGGAGTCTGTCTGTCACAGTCGGATTCCACCCACAGCCGTCAATAATTGGATCCATCTCCTGGATCAGTGGCCGCGGATCTACCGGCGTGTGTGTGTGTGTTGTTACTTCACCTGCACCATCTTGAGTCTGCTGAGATTAGCCGCTGTATGTCTAAACTAACCCGACTAACTACCCCCCCCTGTCTCTGTGCTTTGGTACATATACCCCACACCATCCATACATGGGGATAATAGGTTGCATTCCTGGCACCGGCTGGATTTCGTGTGTGGGAAAGAACTGCAGATGCTGGTTTAAATCGAAGATAGACACAAAGTGCTGGAGTAACTCAGCGGGACGGGCAGCATCTCTGGAGAGAAGGAATGGGTGACGTTTCGGATCAAGACCCTTCTTCAGTCCCATTCCTTCTCTCCAGAGATGCTGCCTGTCCCGCTGAGTTACTCCGCTTTCTGCGTCGACCTTCAGGACCAGAAGGGGTGGACGCTCATTTGCAACAATTGGCCTCTGCTTCAGGAGGGAAGTGTGAAGGGCACCTTGTGTGGGGAGGGAGAGAAAGAGGAATATCAGGGATATTGGATATGGCGGCCATTGCAGTGCATTCTTCCCCCAGCTTTACCTTTACCTTTAGAAAGGAGATGAGGAGGAATTTCTTTAGACAGAGGGTGGTGAATCTGTGGAATTCATTGCCACAGACGGGGGTGGAGGCCAAGTCAATGGATAGTTTTAAGGCGGAGAGTGATAGATTCTTGATTAGTGCGGGTGTCGGGGGATTACGGGGAGAAGGCAAGAGAATGGGGTTGAGAGGGAAAGATAGATCGGCCATGATTGAATGGCGGAGTAGACATGATGGGCCGAATGGCCTAATTATGCTCCTACGAGCTGCACTGTTGTGTAAAGTATTTAAGAAGGAACTGCAGATGTTGGAAAATCGAAGGTAGACAATGCTGGAGAAACTCAGCGGGTGAGGCAGCATCTATGGAGTGAAGGAAATAGGTAACTATTTCCAGTCTGAAGAAGGGTTTCGGTCCGAAACGTTACCTGTTTCCTTCATTCCATAGATGCTGCCTCACCCGCTGAGTTTCTCCAGCACTTTTGTCTACTCTTGTGTAAAGTCCTTTCTGAATAATTTCCCTTATCTGTGCTGAATGCTAACCTGGTTCTGGAAGGGCAGAGTTTGGGGATAATGCAATAGATGAAGTAGTTTGCATCAAGAAGCCATTGGGATAACCTCGGTGGAAGCTTGAGAGTGATGAGTGGTGAGTCTGTGGAACTCTCTGTCTCAGAGGGCGGTGGAGGCAGGTTCTCTGGATGCTTTCAAAAGAGAGTAGATAGGGCTCTTAAAAATAGCGGAGTCAGGGGATATGGGGAGAAGGCAGGAACGGGGTACTGATTGGGGTTGATCAGCCATGATCACATTGAATGGCGGTGCTGGCTCGAAGGGCCAAATGGCCTCCTCCTGCACCTGTTGTCTACTGAACTCACTGTGGAATGAATCCATTAACGGTGCCACTCTGTTGCCGGATTCCATGTTGTCCCTGCCTTCCCTCTGGAAGCCTCCCTCCTCGTCCCCATCAGATGCCGAGTTCCCAGAGCCCTGGTTAAACGGGGCCGGCCGCTCACGGTTAAGTCTGTGAAAGCGGCCCCATCACAGACTGTGAGCAGCAGCAGGGTTCACTATAGAAAGGACCATTACGCCTATTGTAGCGGGTGGGTGGCTACTCGTTCCCTCCCCACCCTTTACCCCACCCGCCCGTCACCTTATCTCTTGTCCCCTGAAGCAGGCAGGCAGGTCGGGCACAGTCGGAGCCGGCTCTGACATTGTTAAACTTGCAGCAGCCGAGCACCGACTCCAACACTCCTGATGTTGAGCTGAAAGTCGAGCCGGTGTTCAGCCCCGGAGACCGTGTTGAGTAAATGCCCAGTGTCCGTTCCCTTGTCTTTCCGCAGTGAATTTAGTGGCGATTGTGATCCTGTCCCGGGGAAAGTGTGGCCTCTCCACCTGCACCACTCGCTACCTGGTGGCCATGGCAGCGGCCGATCTACTGGTCGCCATCACCGACGTCATTTTGTTTTGGATCCGATATCATTACTTTAGATGGAGTTTCCTGTCCATCACCCCTGTGTGTAGTGTTAACCTTGTACTGATGTCTGCAGCTACAGACTGTTCTGTCTGGTTCACCGTCACTTTCACCTTTGATCGCTTTGTCGCCATTTGTTGCCAGAAGCTGAAAACTAAATATTGCACCGGGAAAACTGCGGCTGTGGTTCTGGCAACAGCCGGCGTTCTGTTCTGTGTGAAAAACATTCCCCGCTACTTCACACAGGAACCCAGATATATCATCGACAATGTCCCGTGGGACTGTGGCACGGTGGACAGTTATTACACTGACCCCGGGTGGGTGGCATTTGACTGGATCGACACGGTTTTAACTCCGTTCCTCCCTTTCGCTGTAATCCTGCTGCTCAACGCTCTGACAGTCCGCCACATTTTAGTGGCCAGTCGGGTCCGTAAGGGGCTGAGGGGTGAGAGCAAGGGGGAGAACCGCAGTGACCCGGAGATGGAGAGCAGGAGGAGGTCTATGGTTTTACTCTTCACCATCTCCGGCAGCTTCATCCTCCTGTGG